>CM028349.1:39359177-39568565 GCA_016618105.1 Dendrobium huoshanense
AGTGGATGGTTTTGGAGGAAAATTAATCAAGGAAGGGCTTTTTGGTAATTATGCTTTTAATTTGTATGTGTTTGGGCTCTAGCCATCGGCTAGAGTTTTGGAGAGCCGGATCTTCCTCTTGAATCGAAGATCCATTGTATCTTGTTGTTTTTCTTCTATTTTCCTATCAATTATCAAGCTCTCTAGTGTCTTGCCTAGGAATTTCTCTCAAAAATTGCTTGATCCTTGCTGAAATTTGCAAATTCAGCCAAGGATTTCTTAATTTCTGCACTGATATCCTATCAATTTTCTGGTGACGTATCATTTTCCCCTATTTTTGAATATTGAAATTGATGTTGTCTGAAAATATATTGTGCGCTCGCGTGAGACATGGTCCAACACATCATTTAGACTTTTTTTTTTTCTTCAAATTTCTTTCTTAGGAAATGAACATTTCGTGTATTTTTTAAATAAAAATGTAAAAGCATTTTTAAAATTGAATAAAGACATTTAACAAAAAAAATTGTCAAAAAATTTGCAAAAATCCAAAGAAGTTTTTTACTCATCTTCACCGCTTTAAGTATAAATACCTCATATGGGAGATGGGGTAAACTTACACCTCAATTCTTCTTTGTAAGCTCTAGCTTCTTCTCTTAAAACATATTGAACATTATTCCGCATAGGCGCTGCATAGTTCTCCCTCACAGGCTCTATCATTTCTCTACCAAGAGTAATGAACAATTCTTCATAAGCCAAGTTGTGGGGAAAACTTATGCCTCTTAATTCGTCCCTCATAAGTAAACACTATCCCGTCGTGTAAGGTGAGTGTGGTTTCCCCTCGTGGGCTCCAACTATCTCTATCAAGAATAATAAACTATCTTTCATAGATGGATTTGTGGGAAAACTCACGCCTCCCAATTCTCCCTTCTTAGGATTAAATTCCTTACAAAAGAGGTTAAATTTTATATAGTATAGGCAAAGTGTAGTTCCCTCTTGCAAACTCCAGTGTGTCTCTACAAAAAATATCAAATTATCCTTCATATGTGAAGTTGTAGGGAAAACGCACACCACTTCATTGTCATTCATTAAGATGTCATAGAAGACTTTAAGAAATGTGGCATTAGATTCTTTGAACGCCACGTAAGTCTTCAAGGGAAAAAGACCGCCTTCCTATAAGCTTAAATTGAGAAAAAATGTTTGACCACAATAGAAAACTTCAATAGATCCTTAGCATATTATTGCTTGAGCGAAGTGAAGGACTCGAAGCTACAATGTCATGAAAGAAATTTTCTCATGACTTTTTGAAGGAGGTTTGATTGGTGCACCACATGATTAGTGGCAATATTGAATGATTTTCTTAATTAAATATTTAAAGACCTCTCCTTAAATATTGATGATAATGTAGAAAGCGAGCTAATTAAAATGATCCTTGTTGATATGGATATACAATAGTGATACAAAAATGAATATATATAGGTATATATAGTAATAAAATTTTTTTAATGTATTTTCCTTAGATAAATATGAAATAAGAATCTTATCTTGTTCATTTCATGAACATATCACACTAAATAGTTATGATGAATAAAAAATAATGTGGTCTTTAAAATAATAAAACTGGCAAGAGTATGTCATGACACTAGCAAATCATTGATCAATCGATAATTTTGTCAGTTTAATGACGATATTAATCTTTAATTTATGTCATGTATTTGACATGACTTATTTTATCGGCACACAACTGGTTATTTTCTTGATAAATGACCAAATTATCATCCAAGTTAAAAACAAAATGACTTTCTGTCCTTTTTTTAAATATTAGTGGCAATACTCTAAAGTAGAATAAAATTGCATGTTTCTAGAGTACCTTATCCAAAAAATAAATTTAATTCATCTATTCGTCATTTAGAATTAAATGATTACATATATTATTTAGGCTTAGGACTGTATCCCAAATAGTTTTAACTTTGATAAAAACTAATCAGGGCCTTAGATAAAAGAAATAGTTAAAATAATGTTAAAATAATCAAATAAATAAAACTAATTCCTAATTCAGTGGGATTTTACAAGACCCTTAATTCTGTAGTATTGGTATAGTACTGAAGTATGTCGAACAATACCGTTAACATTGTTTTGTTTAAAGTAAAAAAAAAAAAAAAAAACTTAAAACTCTCCATGATATTTTCTTTCAAATTATCATTTCATGGAAATATAAAAACTTATAAACTCTAATAATAAAATTTCGTTGTCTTTTGCATTGTCTGTGCAAAGATATTTTTTTATCATCCATCATATGGTCTGTGGAAACGAGGTTCTAAGTTATTAAATTTCAAGTTTTTACTTACCTAACTTGACAATTTTCCTTTTTTTTTTGGTCCTATGTAATTCTCCTTTTATAACCTTGCTGTATTACATTATACTATTATAGTCATGGTTCTGATGGTGTAACAGGCTTATGTTCAACAACTAGAAAATAGTAGGTTAAAGTTAACTCAACTTGAGCAGGAGTTTCAGAGGGCACGCCAGCAGGCATGTACATTTCTGCTCCAACCTTAAGTCTGAATATCTTTCCACTGATTTGTTTCTTAAATTAATTATTTTGCAGGGAATTTTTCTTTCAAGCTCGGGGGATCAATCACACTCGATGAGTGGAAATGGTATATCAGTTTCTGCCTAATTGTGCTTGCTGTCTCGAGAATATCACCTCGTCTGAACACATACAATCCATCGCTTTCAATATGTGATTGCACCATACACAATTCATTTCTGTCAATATGTGATTGCACCGTCCTTCATCTTCTTTCTTCATTGATCACCGTTTTAGAAAAGTATGCTTTCACCACTAGATTGAAGATGGACTTAATAAATTCCTTAATGGGTACCCCTTCCTTCTGCCACCCTTTTAAATATGAAGCTATTTCCAACCTTAAGTAATCCATGGGGCAATTGCTGTATGCGAAGCCTCCTCTTATCTACCCCCGCCCCAAAAAACAAAAAAATGCTAGAACCCTTGCCTGAATTTGATGTGAATGTCACATGGCTTCTGCTTTCTTGTGGAAGTTGTTATCAAATGCACTCTTAAAGTTGTTACTTCTTTCTGTTTCCCATTTCCTTATTTTCTTGTAGCCTGAACCAGACCTTGGAAAGAAGATAGTTCCCTTTGTGGCTTTACCATACATTCGGATTGGCATAATTTCATATCCTTTCTAATACGCATAAGTTGTTAGTTATTAGCATGCGGTGCAAAAGAAGGTCATCTGCTGCACTGCATGTATTGGTTTCAAACACCAATCCTTCCACCAGCGCACACACCCAAAGGGATCCCAAATCCCGAAGCGGTACACCCTTTGAAGGATAGGAGATTCCCATTAGAAATGCTTGCAGGGTTGCAAATAATTACTAGCTTGATTTGGTTAGGATTTCTTTGAGAAATTTTGTCTTGCAGGAGCGTTGGCATTTGACATAGAATATGCACGATGGCTGGAAGAACATAACCGGCTGATCAGTGAACTGAGGGCTGCAGTGAATGCTCGTGCCAGTGATAATGATCTTCGTGTGATAGTTGATGGGATAACGGCACAGTATGATGAGATATTCAGGCTGAAGGGAATAGCTTCTAAGGCAGATGTTTTTCACATTCTTTCTGGCTTGTGGAAGACGCCTGCAGAGAGGTGTTTTCTTTGGTTGGGTGGCTTCCGTTCATCAGAACTTCTCAAGGTGACATAAACAGTGCATATTTTTTCTTCTAGTCTATGGAATGTGTTATTTTTGTTTTGAACTAAAAGCTTGCGCCGTAAAATTATCATGTATTTCCATAAGTTCCATGATTTAACAAAAGTTCAGTCTTAAGTTATGAGATTGATCTTGAGGTAAACTATCGTGAACTTAGTGGCACTAGTATGTTTACTTGTTACAATTTCCGATATTTAGCGCTTATAAGTAAGTTCAAGAATGTGGCATTATTCTTAATATGTTCATCATATTTCATTATTTTTTGACTTAGCTTTCCACTCTTCTATAACTTTTTTGGGGGGCCTTCAGTCATATTATGAATCTTCTCACGTAAATGGAGCATCATAACTTAATTCAGTTGCGATGAAAATTAAATAAGGTTTGACTAAGTCTAAATTAAGACTATAAATTAAAAGTGGATTTGGGGACATTAAATGGGGAGGGAAGAGAATTGATGGACGCAATGATTAGAAGAATTATAAATGTTATTTATTTTGGAAGAAACTAAATGGAAAGCTAAAAATTTGGTATTGCCAAAAATTATTAGTCATTCTATGTTGGAAATGCTTATAAGAGAAATGAGATTGTGATAGTAGTGGTAGAGAATTGAAAGATGAAAATGTTGAGATGAAAATGATAGTGATACTTGGTCGCTATGAAGTTGGTTATTGGTAAGGACATAATAAACGTGTTTTAGTTTATGTTGTCGAGTTGGATTAGAAGACGGTCTATGAGGGTGACTTAGATGGACACATGATTTAATATGAAGAATTATGAGATAATTCATGGTGGGTATGAGGAGATGGAAATGCAATTGGAGAAGCCATGCTTAATTTTGTTGTAGCATATGATCTTGCAATACCGTATACATATTTAAAAAAATAAAAGGAATATTTAATTACTGTTAAAAATTGATCCCCTAAGTCACAAAGTCTTTTTTTTTTTTTTGACTTTGTGATAAGAGCATTTAATTCCATGCGGAAACTTTATTATCTCCTTCATTCATATAATACTCGATGACATATAGGCTTTTAAGCCTCTGGGCATTGCTGTGATTTCATAACAAACACTCAAACTGTCACGACCCGACCCGGCTAGCCCGAGTTAACGGGGCGGGAGCGAAAGGTCGTACGGAAAAGACATTAAATCATAAACAATTATAATTAAAAACTTGAATATCCAAATTTCAAATATCATCCAGAATTTAAAGAGCCACTAACCACAATAAACTCAATTAGTTTCAAACAGTTCAAATGTCTCAAGACTAATAAAAACTTCAATACATCATTACATAAATTTCAAATACTGTTCATACCCAGATACTAACTCAAACCTTAGACTTAAAACATAAAATAAATGGAACCTTTCATCCTGAGGTCCCCTACGACGATACATGTAAGGTCGTCGTGCAGCCATTACTTTTCTCCTGAAAAAGATTTCCAAAACGAGGAATGAGCTAAAGCCCAGTAGGTAAATCATATCACAATTAATTTCATAAGATGCATATATTAAAAACATTTACAATTGAAAACTAATTCCTTTCATTGAGCGAGTCATAACATGTACTATTCATTTTTCCTTTCATTCTTTCCTTTAACAATTGATTTCTTTCATTCATTTCTTTTCTCTTTCATATGCAATGCAAAATGTAAAAATGAATATGCTAATGCATCATCCGTCCCGGAAGTACCAGTTTTCGTACTGATCAGGTACGCAGTCAAAAGTTTTGGCCATTTCCTTTACCATTTGGCTCCGTAGAACCCCATTACCATTTGGCTTATATAAGCCCCATTACCATTTGGCTTTTGAAAGCCCCATTACCATTAGTTTGGTACTTCCGGATCAACATGCATATGAAATTTTATTTCATTAAATTCTTTTCATTTTCTTTCATAATCATTTCATTTATTCATATACCTTAATTGTCTTTCACCTTAATGCATGAAATGAAAGCATGAACTGGATATTCATAAAATTAGGAACATCAAAACATTGACAGTAGATAAAATATTGACAGTAAAATAAACATATGAGATTGCATTCTAAATAATGAATAAAATCTAACACTTATAAAATTAAAAGGGGTATGAATACCTACTTCAAGTTTTAAGCACGATTCGTCGCTTCAATAAGATCCTTTCTCCTTAATGATTAGAACCTATAGATGGTTCCAAGAGAGACATATCATTAAGCCAAATCATATTTCCTTAACGTTTTTATACGACATTAAATAAATATTTAATTAAATAAATATTTATTTTCGGATTAATAAAATACCTAAATTTTTGGAAACCCTAAATTCATTAATTCTATCAAATCATCATGCCAAAGTTTTCCTTAAACATAATTTAATAATTACCTTAATCATTTTCGGATTAAAATAATTTAGAAAATGAAGAAAACAAAATTTCTCTCAAAAATCTAAATTCATGCCTTCAAAACATTCTTAATACCCTTAGGAATAATATTTGTAAAGGAAATTCCTCAAAATTTCAAATCTAAGAGAAACCCAAAAATTTTCTTTCTCCAAAATTCTCTTAAATCTCTATGTTTTTATTGTCAAAACATTCCTCTAATCCTTCACTAAAGGTTCCTTAAAGAATTTTTGGAAGAAAATCATTTTTAGGAAAAACCCTAGAATTTATATCTCCAAAAATCTAGAGATTTAGGAAGTTCCGTTAGAAAATAATCATACCGGAGTGATCCTCTCGTCGTCCCCTTCGATTTGACGTAAAGCTCTCGCCGGAAAATCGTCGCCGGAGAGCCCTCGCCGAACCCGCCGTCCGCGCCTAGTCCGCTCGGTTCCGCCCCTCTTCGTTCGGTCACGCGTGAAATGGGAGAGGGGAAGGCCGGTTATGCTATTTAGGGAGAAATGGGGATTTGCTAATGACCAATTTGCCCTTAGTTAAGTAATTTCGGTTTAAGAAAAGATTGAGGGTAAAATGGGTATTTAGAGACTTCGTTCTATTTTAATTCTTAAAATAGACATAATTAGGTATGGGTTATATATATCAAAATGATCAGAATTTTGCGTAGGATTTTCTAAAATTAATTTCGTTGCAATCCGATAACCTTGAAAATTTTACTTAAATTCTCGTCGCGGCGCTTTAAAAAGCGTGCGATGCCTAAATTAGGATTTTCGGGTTTTACAATTCTCCCTCCCTTATAAAATTTCGTCCTCGAAATTAAAAGAAACTAAAAGCAGTAAATCCATACCTTAGTCAAACAAATGAGGGTAAGTCTCCCTCATCTCTGATTCCTTCTCCCAAGTGGCATCCTTCTCAGAACTGTGCTTCCAAAGCACCTTAACAAAAGGAATCGCTCTGCTCCTCAACTGCTTGACCTCAAAGTCAAGAATCTTCTCTGGTTCATTAACAAAAGTCAAGTCAGGTTGAATGTCTACCACATCTGTACAAATCCTCTGAGTCTCATCTGAAATATATTTCCTTAAGGAGGAAATATGAAACACATTATGCACTCCACTCATGTGTGCTGGTAGAATCAACCTGTACGCCACCTTTCCAATCCTTTCTGAAATCTCAAAAGGGCCTACAAATCTGGGACTTAGTTTTCCTGCCTTGCCAAATCTTTTCACTCCCTTCATTGGACTGACTTTGAGAAATACAAATTCTCCAATATCAAATTCAATAGATCGGTGCTTGGCATCATAATATTTCTTCTGTCTGTCCTGTACTGCCTTCAATCTATCTCTGATCAATCTAATCTTTTCTGTAGCATCATCAACCAGATCAGCACCAATTACCTTTCTTTCTCCTGTCTCAGCCCAATTTAAAGGTGTCCTACACCTTCTCCCATATAAAGCCTCGTATGGAGCCATACCAATACTTGCTTGGAAGCTATTGTTGTAGGCAAATTCAATTAAAGGCACATATACCTCCCACTTACCACCATAATCCAGAACACATAATCTCAGCAAATCTTCTAAGGTCTGGATTGTTCTTTCTGACTGCCCATCTGTCTGAGGGTGGAAAGCTGTACTAAAAGTAAGCCTGGTGCCCAAAGCTTCCTGAACTTTCTTCCAAAATCTGGAAGTAAATCTCCCATCTCTGTCTGACACAATAGTCTTCGGTACTCCATGTAATCTAACAATCTGATCAACATACAGGCTTGCCAATTTCTCAACAGGATCAGACTGTTTGATAGATATAAAATGTGCAGACTTAGTCAACCTATCAATAATCACCCACAAAGTATCATTTCCTCTTCTGGATCTGGGTAAACCAACCACGAAATCCATAGCAATGTCTTCCCATTTCCACTCTGGTATGGGTAAGGGCTGTAGATATCCTCCTGGCTTCTGGTGCTCAGCTTTAACCATTTGACATGAAATACATTTGGATACTGTATCTGCTACACTTCTTTTCAATCCTGGCCACCAAAACACTTCCTTCAAATCCTGGTACATCTTATTACTGCCTGGGTGAATGGTGTAACTGGAGTAGTGAGCTTCTTGAAGAACTTCTTTCCTCAAATCATTCACATCTGGAATGCACAATCTGCCCTTATATCGAAGCAATCCATCACCATCAAGCTCAAAATCTTCAATGTGTCCCACACTAACCATATCCAGTATCTTCTTAAAATCTGCATCAAGTGGCAAAGCTTCTCTTACCCTTTCTGGAAATGTTGACATAATTATAGTCTGATTCAACCTTATAATTTCTGCATCATTGGGCTGAACCACTGAAATCTCCAACTTCTCCAAATCTCTTATTAACTCCTGCTGCTGTGAAATCATCCAGTTTGCACTACATGAATTCTTTCTGCTCAAAGCATCAGCAACCACATTTGCTTTGCCCGGATGATACTGAATATCCAACTCATAATCCTTTATGAGTTCTAGCCATCTCCTCTGCCTAAGGTTCAATTCCTTCTGAGTGAAGATATACTTCAAACTCTGGTGGTCAGTAAAAACTTCACATCTAACTCCATACAAGTAATGCCTCCAGATCTTCAAGGCAAAAACTACCGCTGCTAACTCCAGATCGTGGGTTGGGTAATTCCTCTCATGATTCTTCAATTGCCTAGAAGCATAGGCAATGACTCTCCCATTCTGCATCAGTACACAACCTAACCCTTTATGTGAGGCATCACTGTAAAGCTGAAACCCATCTGTCCCTGAGGGAATAGTCAGCACTGGAGCAGTTATCAAACACTGCTTCAACCTCTGAAAAGCTTCCTCACACTGAGCTGTCCAATCAAACTTCACTGCTTTCTGAGTCAATCTGGATAGTGGCATTGCTATCTGTGAAAATCCCTCAACAAACCTCCTGTAGTAGCCTGCCAATCCCAAAAAGCTCCTAACCTCAGTCACTGTAGCAGGTCTTGGCCAGTCTGCTATTGCTTGCACCTTATGCTGATCCACAGATATCTTCCCCTCAGAAATCACATGCCCCAAGAATTTAACACTCTTCAACCAAAACTCGCATTTGGAGAATTTAGCATACAAGTCATTATCTTTTAAGGTATACAATACTGACCTTAAATGATTTGCATGCATCCTTTCATCTGGGGAGTACACAAGTATATCATCTATGAATACAATCACGAATAAATCTAAAGAAGGCTGAAAGATTCTATTCATGAGATCCATAAATACTGCAGGGGCATTTGTTAAGCCAAAAGGCATCACTGTAAACTCATAATGCCCATATCTGGTACTGAAAGCAGTCTTTGCAATGTCCTCCTCTCTAATCCTGAGCTGATGATACCCTGACCTCAAGTCAATCTTAGAAAACACTGAAGCACCCTCCAACTGATCAAACAAATCATCTATTCTGGGGAGAGGATACTTGTTCTTCACTGTCAACTTGTTCAGCTCTCTGTAATCTATACAAAGTCTCAGGCTTCCATCCTTCTTCTTCACAAATAATACAGGAGCACCCCAAGGAGAGGTACTAGGTCGGATGAAACCCTTCTCAAGCAACTCTTCCAGTTGCTCCTTCAACTCTTTAAGCTCCTTAATTGCCATTCTGTAAGGAGCTCTAGCTACAGGTTCAGCTCCTGGCACTAACTCAATAGAGAAATCTATTTCTCTACTTGGAGGTAAACCAGGTAGATCATCTGAAAATACTTCTGGGAATTCCTGAACAATTGGAATATCTTTCAACTCTCTTTCTTCCTTCTTCTCCTCCTTAACATAAGCCAAGAAGCCTTCACAACCTTTCTTTAACATCTGAAAGGCCTTCAAAGACGACACAATTACTGCAGATACTCCTCTATCCCCTTGAAATTTGAATTTCTCCTCTCCTGGCAAACAAAACTTAACCTCCTTCTTATTACAATCTATAGACACGAAATGGCAAGATAACCAATCCATGCCTAAGATTGCATCAAACTCATACAGAGGCAATACAATCAGATCTGCTTCCAAACTCTTATCACAAATCTTCAAATTTACTTGACATTTCTGATTAGCTTCCATATGATTCCCATTAGGCATCAAAACTGATAGAGACTTCAACATAAATGTAGGAATCAATTTAGCAGATCTAACAAACTCTTCTGAAATAAAAGAGTGTGACGCTCCAGTATCAAAGAGGATCCTAACAGGTCTATCGCACATAAGGAGTGTCCCTAAACATGAACAGGTGCAACATTCATTACAAAACATAATACTATTGATTGGTTCATTTCATTTTCAATTTCAGTTTCAATTTCAATTTCAATTTCATATAAAAGAAATAATTCATTGCAATAAATTAAACTACGCACCTGTAACCACATCAGGAGATCCCTTAGCTTCTTGCTGGGACAGTCCATAGACTCGAGGTTGAACATTCTGGCGAGTCTGACCTTGAGAAGGAACAGAAGCAGTAGACTCCACAGCTCTTGGTCTACCAGCTGTCCTCTGAGTGTTGTTGCCTGACCTCACCTCTGAAGCAGATCTCTGTCCCAAAAGAGGACAGGACTTCGCCATGTGCCCAGGCTGATGGCACCAATAACAAGTATTAGTGCCTGAGAGGCACTCTCCCTTATGCACTCGCCCACACTTGCTGCACAAAGAGGCAGTTGAAGCACTGCTGTCAGAACCACTGGATCTGGGCTTCTTCCAAGTAGAAGCTCCTGACTGAGAAGACTGAGTCGTCTGGGAAGGCTTTGACCTGCCTTCCATCTTTCTCTTCTGAAAATCCCTCCTCTTCTGAGTTGCCAGCATGTCCATCTCAATCCTTCTGGCTCTTTCCACTAAAGTAGGGTAATCCTCAATTCCAAAAGGCACAAGAGGCTGCCTTATCATGTCCTTCAACCCATTTAGAAAGCGGTTGCACTTCTCTTCAGCATTGGGTATCAGGTGAGGTGCATACCTGGCTAACATCGTGAACTCTGCCTCATACTGAGAAACAGATCGATCTCCCTGAATCAATCTGTTGAACTTATCCTGCATCTGTCTCCTGGCGGTCGCAGGTACATACCAATCTCTGAATGCCTTTACAAACTCCTCCCAGGAAACTTGGCTGCTTGGTCTTCCTCCAAAGGTTTCTTCTAATTGACTCCTCCACCACCTCTCAGCCTCTCCATCAAAAGCATAAGCAGCCAATGTCACCCTCTTTTCCTCAGGGCAAAACATGCCCTCCAGGATCTTCTCAATCCGCATTAGCCAGTCTTCAGCTTCTATAGGTCCACCACTTGAGAACAGTGGAGGTTTCATATCCTGAAACAACTTCAGGCTCTTGTCCATAGGCCGACCTCCACTTCCACTGCCACTTCCCTGATTTTGGGAAGTCCTAATCATCTGAGTCATTGCTTCCATCATCTGATTGAATGACTCCATACTATTGTTTCTCTGAGGTTCTGCTACATTTGGTAGCTCCCTCTCTTCCTCCATATTAATGCCATCAGTGGCATTCTGCTCAGGATCCATACTTCTGAGATAAAACACATCAATCATAAGGCAATTAATTCATAAAATTACACTTCCTATATATTCTAAGACTCAATCAATTATCCTATAGGCTCTTTCATTGATCAATATTAAACCTTTGCTCTGATACCACTCTTGTCACGACCTTTCGCTCCCGCCCCGTTAACTCGGGCTAGCCGGGTCGGGTCGTGACACAAACTTTGAAGCTAGGTGCTGTTGTTTGGTGAGCCATCAAGTAACTGCAGGCAGCTTGTGACTTTAAGATGCATTTACACCCAACTATTTAAATACCCCTATGCCCGTTTAGGCCCAAAATTTTTTTTTCTCTCTCTTTACTCACAACCTAATGTACCCCAAGAGCGTATCAAGCGTATGAGGCTCTTACCCTAGGGCTGATCAGGAGTTAGATAATTATTCTTTATAACTAAAGTTTGAGGCCGGTCTGGAGTAATGATTAGATTGCCTCTACTGTGATTTTGAATCATGAACTCAAATCACGAAATAATCTTTCTGTAATGTAGGGTTGAGACCCTCCTCAGGAGTGATTATTGTGTCCGGACACCGAATGTGTCCACAGACCAATAAAAAAGCGCCAAATCACTTGGCGCTCGGTACCGCTCTCGGTACCGACCACGGTACCATTCGGTACCCTCGATACGCTATCCGGACAGAATAATTTTTCCCTCCTCTGACCTTACATTACAGACAATCTCGTGCATTAGATTGGCCCCTTTTTCTAACCGAAGTTTAATCCTAGCTTATGGAAACTTTGCAGCTTCTGGTAAATCAGCTGGAACCTCTGACTGAGCAGCAGTTGGTGGGAATTTGCAACCTCCAGCAGTCTTCTCAACAGGCAGAAGATGCCCTTTCGCAGGGCATGGAGGCTCTGCAACAGTCCTTGGCAGAAACTTTGGCTGGTTCTCCTGGCCCCTCTAGCTCCTCTGGTAATGTAGCAAACTACATGGGACAGATGGCTATGGCCATGGGAAAGCTTGGCACTCTAGAAAATTTCCTTCGGCAGGTGCTTGCATATTTTTCTCCTAATATCTCAAATGCATCTAAATAATGTTTGCAGGAATTTTGACGTATCTTATTATTGGTTATGTTGGTTTCTAGGCTGACAACCTGCGACAACAAACCCTGCAACAAATGCACCGAATATTAACGACTCGACAATCAGCTCGAGCTCTTCTTTCCATACATGATTACTTTTCAAGGCTCCGTGCACTTAGTTCTCTGTGGCTCGCCCGTCCTCGTGAGTAATGGTACATTCGAATGATTCTATTGTAAGTCTGCATCACATTCAAATAATCTCAATCGAAAGAATTTAATGCAGCATTTTGTTTTGATCGAAATGGTCACTTGATTTTCTTGTATGATTTCTGACTTGGAAGATCATGGCCGACCAGCTTTCTAATCTTGTAAAAATGTAATATAGGTGCGGTGATTCACTCCTTTATGTGTATTATATGTTGTAACAAAGAACATAATGATTATTGTAGCATGTATAAGCTTTGTTATTTAGGCCAGACTGAAATACTAATTGTTCAATAAATTATCCCCTTTGTTGCTCACTATATTTTACAACTGTAGTCAGCATACCACAATTACATTTGAATTCTTTTCAATTATCATGGTAATTATTTATGTGCCCCATTGATTCGGCCAAAGATTCCGTGCATTATTTGCCTTTTATGGTAACTATTTTTATTCAAGATTTTAGGTAGCCATTATTTATACTGATCACACAGTCCTATTCACATTAAAATGGTCTATGTTATTTAATTATTTTGCAGTCTTAACTCGAAAATGGTGAGAAGCCTTTAGATTCAGTCACCCTTTCATTTTAGATAGGTGGACTTAAAACTGAAGCTTGATTTCTACATCATCGATTCATATGTTTCTTTTAATACCCTTCGTGATAGAGTATGACTTCACGAACATAGAATGACCCCCTTTAATTTTTACCAATGCATTAAATACGACAATAATGTTGAGTATTGCATAGAACGAAATTTCAATCATTCTTTTTGTGCAAAGTATGGTTTTACAAATATTATGCCAAAATTCAAACATTCTTTTTATGCAAAGTATGGTTTTACAAATATTATGCCAAAAAAAAATAGAACTTCATATAGGGGTGTCAATATTTGACACGACCCGAAAACCCGACCCGAACCCGACCCGAAAATTTCGGGTTAGGGTCAACCCGAACCCGAAACGGGTCGGGTTCGGGTTCAGCATTTCGACCCGTTTCAAAAATCGGTTCGGGTTAACCCTTTGACCCGAAATTGATCCGAAAGTGACCCGATTTTGACCCGAAAACCCGATTTTGACCCGGCAACCCGAGATTGACCCGATTTTGACCCGTTTTTTACCCGAAAAGAGGAGTTTGACCCGTTTTTTACCCGAAAATTAGCCATTTTCTTGTTGGAAACGGGTCATTCGGGTCGGGTCGGGTCGGGTTGACCCGGACCCGAAGCGGGTCGGGTTCGGGTCAGGAAAACTGACCCGTTTTTTAAAACGGGTCGGGTTCGGGTTGACCCGAATAATGCCGGGTCAGTTTCGGGTTCGACCCGAACCCGACTCGTGACCCGAAATTGACACCCCTAACTTCATATTCCAAAATAGACAAACTACAACGAACAACCCAACCTAACACTATCGAGCTCCTCATGTAAGGGGCTTTGATTTGATTGATTTATTCAACCTTAATCCCCCTTATCTTCTATATTAAAAATAATAAAAGAAACTTCAACCGAATTTCTTATTTCAAACTACAAGTATGATTACATATTTATAGGAGATAACTATAATCAATTACTAGTTCTAGAATTAAGTAAATAATTTAGACAGACAAAATATGAATAATCAGAGTACATATTATTGAGGTGAATAATCATCTTGTGATTCGAATATTCGGAGCATATGGAAAGCTTGATGAGAGAGTTGCATAGGTCCCACTCATTACATAAATTTTACACTCCCTCTCAAATTATGAATATATGTTTATCGTTCAAAGCCTAGAAGTTATGGTATTTAATTATGATTGATCGAAGACAGTGGTCAGGATATTTGCTTTTGTAGATTTATAAAAGTACTGTATTTGAATGACCTCTTAATCATTTTTCTTACACAAACGAGCAATAGCTAGGCCAATCAACATCAGTGAAAATTTTATACTCATATTTGTTTTTGTTATGACAAGTAGACCATTTATCGAAAGTCTCTTTTAGGTACCTTAGTATGCTGCATCAAGGCGTTCTTTAGTTGGAGTGTTCATAAATTGGCTAATCACATTGATAGAGCAATGTATGTCAGGAAGAGTGTGAGAGAAGTAAGTTTTCCAATCAGGATGTGTATCTTTCTTTGTCACCTTAGAGAGTATCAACATTTGATCCTATTCTTTTGATATGATATATGGTAGTATTTGTGGGCTTAAATCCCATCATTTCAAAATTTTTTTTGAAAGATCGAGTGCACAATTTTCATGCCCAAAAAATATTTAAAGACTCCTAGATCTTTAATTTCAAATATATTTGCTAAAATTGCTTTTAGTAACTTGATTTCTACCTCTTCATTGCCAATTAGAATAATATCATCCACATAAACAATCAAGATAGTGAAATGACTAAAATGTGATTTCTTTACAAATAAGTTATAATTAGCCCGCCCTTGAGTGTAGCCATATTTTTTATTGTAGTAGTAACTCTCCCGAACCAAGCTCTTGGAGATTTCTTTAGGCCGTAGAAATATTTCAAAAGTTAACAATCTTTACCTTTATCATTTGTGGTCTCAAATCTAGCTTCTTCCAAATCTCTATTTAGAAATATATTTTGGCATTTGGTTGGTGAAGAGGTCAATTAAAATTTTCGGATAGAGAGAGGATGACTTGGACATTGTTAATCTTAACAATTGATGCAAATGCGTCTTGATAATCTATGTCATTAGTTTAAGTAAATTTTTCTGCAATTAGTCTAGTTTTATATCTTTTTTACTCCTATCAACTTTGTATATTATATTGAAGATCCATTTGCTTACAGATTTCTTCCCCTTTGGTAAAATCATGAGTTGCCATGCTCATCTTTTCTTTCAAGTGCTTTCATTTCATGATAATCAGTGTCTCTCCATTCAGGTATTTTTAATGCTTCATAAATATTATTGGAATGTTCATATTAGAAAAGTTGATTATAAAAGCCTTAAACTAATAAGTTAGGTTGTTATAAGAGATCTATTCATTATTGAATATTTTGTATTATGTTTTGTTCTTGTGCCTTTCATGTGATTAATTGGGATGTCAAGGTCAGAATTAGTGTTATCTTGTGAATGTTGATTGGAGCTTGATTCAAATGGGTGGTTTTGCCATGGAGGAGTGTTTGATTCACTAATGCTTATTGGATGTTCTTGATATTTATCATAAATATTGCTCTTGGTTCTTAAATGTTGAGATTTTTTAAGGGCTTGAACTTCATAGGGATCAAGGAGAGATAGAGGTTGAATATCAGTGGGATGAATAAAAAAACTCATATTCATGAATAATGTTGTAATCATCTTCTTGAATGTGAGTTTAGGAAAAGAAAGAATGATTTTGAAATAAATGTTATATTCCCAAAAGTATAAAATTTATTCTTTTTTGGATGGTTATAATTGTACTATTGTTAGTTCGGAGAATTATTAATAAAGATGCACTTATTGGCTTTTTGACTCAAATTTGTTGCATTTATGAGATAGGATATGAATAAGAGTAGAAAATTTATAGATTATTAGAGAACAACAGAAAAAACTATATCCTTTGAGTATGTTTCGAGAAGAACTTGTTTTGGAGTTTTGAATTTGAGGCTCATTAATCGTATTCGATTAATAAGATTTGCAATTGTTACGACAATCTCTCTCAATATTGATTTGAAACAATACTAGTAATCATGAGGGGTCTAGCAACTTTTAGAAGATGTCTATTATTTTTTAAGTAATCCCATTTTAGTGAGTATACATACACGAGTTTTGGTGTACAATTCTTTGTTGAAGAAGATTGCCCCAAAGAATTGAATGGAAACGTTATTTCCCATTGTTAGTCCTCAGGGCTTGGATTTTGGTTTGGAACTGAGTTTGTATATAAAGTTGGAATTTCTTAATATGACATGTTTTAGATTTATCTTTCATCAAGAAGATCCATGTAATTTTAATATGGTCTTAAAGAAAGATTGAGAATGTTCGTATGCAGAGCTCGGATTTGTGCTTCTGCTGTGTTTTAAAAGTTGATAATTTCACACTGAAATAATTCTAGATTTTTATTCTTGAAAGATGAGAATAATTTTTTTAGATACATAAAGCTTGGTTGACTAAAATGAATATGTCATATTATGATTGCACTTTCCTTAAGACATGGTGCATATTGAGCATGCTTATATGTAACGTAGTATTTGCTTGAGCATTAAGTGGTAGAGTCTAACTTTCACCTTAACATTATTAATCATCTTACTCAAGATCAAATCCAAAAATTCACAATGTGAAGAAAAAAAATTTAGCACATTTAATTTCCCAGTTAATTCTGCTTATAGATTAGAAATTACAAAAAAAAAAGTTTAAGGACTAATGAAATTGAGTTTATGGATATAAAATATGAGTTGATGAGAGATTAACATGAGTCCCATTTATTTCTGAATTTCTACATTCTGAAAACTAAAAACTAAATCCACAAGCCATTGATCCTTGGTTCAACGTGCCTCTTCAATTACAATTCTAGTTGGTACAATTTCCACATTTCTGATAGTGGAAAATTTTGAATTTGATGGGCTTCTGATTTGATTGTTGAGAATATTAGTGAAACTTAGATATCAAGATGGTAAAGCTGTACTATACCAAAAACACAATTTTAATCATTGATTCATGTATAGAAACTTCTGGACTTTAGTTTATTACAGATTCAAGCTTTAATGACATCCATTTGGAAAATCTATATTAAAAATGATATGATATTTTTATCATACAAAAAGACAATTTTTTCGTGGTTACTCTTAAAAGTTCAAAAACCTGTGTTTCTACTTGTAAGCTATGTCAGATGGATTCAACATTTTGAAACAATTATGATAGCTTTTTTATTATTTTAAGAAGCAGTAAGAAAACGTTTCAACCAAAACATCAAATAAATTGTATTTGATGCTCTTGGTCCTGACGGGTTCCTTATTGTTGGGTCTCAAGTTTCTACTGTTGTTATATATATATATATATATTTTCAATGCCAAGAAACTTTTCATTCTTGTTTGACTATTGCTATCATGCATGCTCAAATATTTGCATGCAAATGAAATTGTTGATTATAGTCATATCTCTTTGTATAATTACTTCTACAAATTCATTGCCATCATCTTTGAAATAGGCTAAAAACCCTCATCCACCCTCATTGATCTACAAAAGTTGCATTCATTGAAATGGATAGGTCCCTGAGAATTTTATTATTTTGGGGCTCTAAATGGATTTTATCATTTTAAAGCAAGAATTTTGGAATCAAACCTAACATTGAATTGATAGAAAGTTTTAAGATTCAAAGCTTCATTTGGAATTTAGTTGGAGTTTCCCATTTTGATGATTTAGAAATGAATTAAAATTATTTAATTGATATAATATTTTTGTGGGTTCCGAAAATTTGCATCCTGACTTCCTCTCTTTTGGGAGAGTTTTAACCGATTAAGTTTCAGAGTAAATTTTCAGAAGACAGATTGGATTTGTAAATAAGTCACTACCCAGAGATTTCGCACTCATTTTGGGAGCACTTTATGATCTGAGTTTTTGTGGGAAGAAGCGTGTGGTGTAGGTCTTGGAAGGGACGGACGGGCAGAAGGGCTGATTGGCGGGATTTCTAGGTGGTCGGAGAGGAGTTGACTGGACTGTAGAGGATTTGGTTAAAGGGAGACGAGCAGGCATCGGTTGGAAGGGATTCGGCTGGTAGGATTAGGAGCTCTGAAGTATTAAGCGTGAAAGCCAGGAAGAGAACTCATTTTAACGCAAGCAAACGACGACGATGGAGGCTGCTGGGTTTCGCTGGAGGTGATCGCAGAGTTCAGCGGAATTTGCGTAGATTTAATCAGAGGTTTTCCGGAGCTTCGACGAAGCCGAGGTAATTTGCATTTAATTGTTATTTGATTTCATTTGACTTCTGATTTTTTTTTAAAATAAATTAATAGTAATATTAATGATCTGTTATTATTAATTATTAGTTTAAGATAACAGTAATGCGTCAATCAACTAAAATGACCTTGATTTGCCCGATTTCTTAATTTGCAGGTATTCTTCTAGTAAATTGTACCGATTTGTGTGCACGATTTTTGTTGGATAAATTGGTAGTGATTTTTTTAGTATTGTCAAACATTTCAAACGTAACGGCGAAGTCCGTTTAGCGATCAGACATCATTTGGGCATCGTAGTGTGTCAATTTTCTTGATTTGCGCGTGTTGCCTAGAGATGTGTGGTGATCTTCCAGCGTGACTTTAATTGATAAAATTGACAGTCATTTTTTGGTATTGTTGGCATTTTGAATGCAACGACGAAGTCTGTTTTGCAATCAAATGTCGTCTGGGTGGCTTTGCGTACCAATTTTCTTGATTTGGGCGTTGTTGCCTCAGGATTTGTGTTGTCACTTCAGATGACTCCAATTGAACAAGTTGATATTGAATTTTCGGTGTCAGTGATGCTTCAGATGCAATTTCAAAATCCGTTACTCGATCGGACTTTGTTTTGGCGATGTCACGCTTCAATTTTAGGTTTCGATCGTTCCTTTGGACCGTTATCGTCCGATTTGACTACGAGAGATCCACTCTTAGGTGAACTCGACGTCCTGATTACAATAATGCAGCCCATTTGACAATCGGATGTCGTTTAACCCATCAAGTGATGCGTCGCACCGATACGCATGTTGTTTGATTCATCTGTTTTGCTCTTTTTTATACAATGTTTGATGTGTAGGGGTCAACCAATTTTTTATAATAATGATAAATAAATGATAAATATAACATGTATTATAAATTATAATGCATATGTATGAATAATTTAATATATAAAAAAAACTTTTTCAACATCTTATCTCTATTGCAATTTTTAGTAAAATTAGCTCAATTGCTCCCAATTTTATGGGTCGAGTGGTCTAGCCTTTAATTTTGATCAGAATAGTCTTCTGATTTTTTTATAAAAAATCAAAATGAACAACTATATTAAAAAATCATCATTTTAAACTCTAAATTTTTAATAAGGAATCAAAATAATATAATTTCATTATCACGACGAGATTATTTTTACTCTTTTGTAAGGAGTTAAGGAACCAAAACAATCATTTAATATGATTGAAGATTATTTTGATCTTTTATAAAAAGTTGAGAAACCATGTGGATCATTTTCTCAAGTTTTATAAGTTTTTGTTGGTTCTCTGCAACTTTTTCTTAATCCATTCATTAATTTGAAACTTTCAACTCATCTTTCATTTGCTTCCACAAATCCTCATCATTCAAACAACCTACGCCATAGCTTTTAGAACTGCAGTGTAACAAAAAACAATAGAATTGAGTACCAGCATCTAAGATTAGAGTTCCATAAGTCAATACAGGAAATGCATTGATAGCTTTTCCATTATAAATAACAGAAAACAAACAAGACTCATAGTCGTCTGTTATTTAAGATAATAATTTCAAGTCTTCAACCATTTCTACACTATTTAAATCATCCTAAGCAGCATCTTATCCTTCAATCTCCTGTCAACAAGTCTAGAGTTTACAGGTTAGACACTCCCTAGAAATATATTAGTTGTTAACATAAAAGTTTTCACTCTTAGATAGAAGACATATATGTATATATTTATATATATATATGTGAAGCAAAACACAGTATGCGACTAAGCTTTATTGCTTCCACTAATCACAGCACCATGGAGTACTGGAGAAATTCTCAGCTTTTGTACAGAGGTAAGATCAATAGACTTCTTAGTTTCCTCCCAAACAAAGTAGTCACAGGCAGCACTGCCCGTCCAGTTTCCACAGCCGAAAAAATACCTTCCCTGTGTAGGCCCTGGCTTCCTAACCACACATTTACTGCTCTTCACCCCACAGAAGCAGTAGATGGCTCTCTCCTTCATGGCTTCCATGGAGGGCTGATGCTGGAGGAGGGCTTGACCTACCATTTTCTCTTTTGGCTTCAGGATTTGCGTAGTGGCTGGATCTATCCGGCGATCGGGACGGTCGATTGAATGCTGTGTGAGAGAGTTGGTTATGGATAAGCGGAAACCTTGACGCATGAGAACGGAAAGGAGACGGGCGGTGTTTCGAGCATCGTCGAGGCCACAGTGAGCACGGCCCTCCCAAGCTAGTCCGGCCAGCTGAACCGCCTCCTTTAAATTGCAGCGGATGCCACCAAAAACCTCCTGAAATGGAACCTTTAAATTGATCCACCTGCTCATAGTGTTGAAGAGCAAAATAGAATCATTTTGAAATCAAAAGTAACTCAAAACATGTTGAGACACCCCATAAGACAACTTGGGATTAGTAGGAATTAGGTTGTCAAGACTAGTCAATGAGAAAATGCTCAAGTATAAGGCCTTGTTAGACATGACTGCCATTTTCAGTAGTTTATGGTCAAAACTCACAAGATAGTACTACATCTCCCTTTATAAATAACTGATTTGGAAAAAGCTTATGCTTCACAAATATTAGAACAAGGCGCACAAGAAATTGTGAGCTGTATATGATGAGTCAAGATGAGGACATGAATTAAATATCCTCCAAGCAAAGTTGATTTCAGATTATTTCACATTGGAGAATCACCAAAGTCCTAGAAATTTTTTTTATCTTTTTTCTGCAAAATAAGATGTCACTGCTTGAATGTGCAGGGAGATTTACCTACATCACATGTTTTGGGGAGCAAAATGAAAAAGATGAAGCTGCCGACAACATTACGCAAGACAAAGAATAAATTGATTTGGTGTTTTTGCACTTTGGAAGAAAAAAATAGTCGATTAGTTGTCGGAGCTTTGTAGAGACTAAGGCTTCATTTGGGACGGCTTTTTTATTGATTCTTATAACAGAGTTTTAGTATAAAAATTCTTAGTTTCAAGAAGCAATAAAAAAGCCGTCCCAAACAAAGCCTGAGTAGTACATCACAACTATTTTGCATACTATGTGATCGTAATAATTTTCAAACTCCATAGTTATATAAGCAAAATTAGAGCATACATTATAAAGCTTCTTTATTTGATATAATTTTCAAGAGAAAAAAACGCTGAATTGAATATTGCGAATGCATTAAGCAAACTTTGCATCCTTACTGATTAAAATAGTGAGGTTTCCGAATCCCCTTAAATCTACACTCAGTTTCAAGCATCACACGACAATCCCAGTCAGACCATGTGACCACAGCAAAGTTTTTATGCTTAATCCCTTTGTCTTCCAACCATTTGTCATGCAAGAGCAGAGCTTCGCTAAGAGAAACACCTTTATCCACCTGGAAAGGAATGAAAATAAACATGAAAAAGGAAACTATCATTAGACATCAAAGACAGATGCAATGTTAAAAAAACATTTTATTTATACGCACTAAAAACCTGATATATTACCTAACCCTAGCCAGAGCAAGAACTAGACGACTCTATGAAACCAAATAACTTCCTTAAAACTATTCTGTCATATATTTTTTATGGGCGCCAACAAACAAAAATCAAGAACCAATTCCAAGCCCTAGCCTAGTTAGCCTAAAAACCTTGTTTATGGGCGCCAACCATATATTTGGATTCCAAACCACCAACAAGTAAGCGCCTTCATCATCAAGATTCAAGATGCTCTTCTACACCCTTTATTACATTGGTATCGGAAAGAAAAGGCTCAAAGGTATGGCTAAAAGGGAAAAAAATTCAATGAGCTTGCACACAAGATGAAGTTCAGCCAGTTGGAAATTTTCAATGAATATGGAAATAAAGATGTCTTATTCTTCAGGTAAGATTAGTCTTGCTCATATCAAACGTTTTAATTTCCTAATTTGATAGTTTTTCATGTAAATGATTTTTTTTTTCCATACTGTTGGCAATTCTATAAGACTATAACATCAGCCCACTCCTGGACATAGAAGAATTCATATACAAAGAAAACCTAGACAAGGTCATAACATCACTAATGATCAATGCTTCAAAATTAAAATTGAAGCTCCAACTGTTGATAGCATGCATTACTAACAAATTGATTTGCTCCAACAAATAGATGGTGTTTTTGACCTGTTTGAGAAGTATGATTATCAATGAGCTTTATTAAAGGCATACAAGGTCGAACTCAACTAATTGGCAATTTTCAAGGAAACTACAGATGAAAATGTCTTATTCTTCGGGTAAGATTAGTCTTGCTCCTCCCAAAAGTTGTATTTTCCTAATTTGATAGTTATTCATATAAATGGCATGCATTTATTGTCGATTTCCTTGCACTTGTTGGTCGGCAGTATATACCGGGTGCAGCGGATCTCCTACAGTAGCTCGTAGGTGTTTTCACCTATTGCACATTGTTTATCATAACCCACAGGTGGACTATTGTAACTTTACAGTTTCCTACAGTTGTATTTATGTAGGTGTTCTATTTGTGTTCACAGGGGATCCACTATACTGGAAATATATACTATTGTTATCCACATATAGATCATATCAACCGTCTTTGCTCGCATTCAAATCAGTGCGTTCATATGATGTTGCATCGCCGATGATTGTATGAATCCCCTAGCATTTACATGTTGTTGTAGGCTACTGGATGAGTTGCATTCATCATTGAAATCTATGCACACTGATTTATGAATCACGATATCCGTTGTCATCATTTATCAGCAAATAGGTGAAATCGCTTATCAGCCTTATCAACAAATCGGTGCATCCGTTGTCGTCATTTTCACTATAACCCTTCTTTCCTTCATTTCTAGTCAGACTGTATTCTTCGTATATAATTGTGGGTAAATCACTGTATCACTATTTCCTGCAATTGCTTATGAATCATCCATCACATGCTCTTCGTAATCGAGAAACAATGATTACATTACATTTTCTTCAAGGTCTTTGACCGTCTCTTCATTGGCAATTCATTGCATGATTAAATGTGCTTGTAGGGTACTATTGTTGTCAACTACATGGACACCATAGTGTTTACTGCATGCTCATGTACTTGCATCATATCCACCCTCATCATTCACAGGTGGCCTGGCGTACATGTTTGTAGTAGTATTAGTTGCATGCAATCTGTTAGCGTTGGCTGCGAGGCATCGCTGCATTCAGTGCCTGTTGTACGCTGTCATCTTTATTTGGTCTACTGTGTGCATGATAGACCTTTTGTTATTGCTTGCAAGGGCCACCGTTTCAATCTGCAAGCTGACTGTTGCTTGCATAACAAGTCATTTGTTGTTACATATGGGAAATACTTATGCATTTCATAATTGACTGATGTCATTTGCAAGTCAACCACATCTGAAAGTTTCCTATCGCGAGTTCCCTGTTTGCTCACATGTACTTGTTTGGATGCATTAAATTTATCATTTGACGTTTGCATTTTAATTTTAATTGTGCATTTTAAGATTTATGGTTATGTTCCCTACTATCCAATTCAAATTTGGTCCCATGTTGTTCATAAAAGTCCCCTGCTTGTTCAGTACAAATTCAGTTCCCTATTGTTCAGTTTGAATATAATCCCCTGTATTGATGTTCAAGTTAAGTTATCTTGTTGTTCAAGTTCCGTGCATTTCAGTTTGAATTTTGGTAGCATCCCGACATATCCCCCATTTAGGAAAAAATTGAGCTGGGCCTTCTCACCACTCTAAAAAAAAACGTTTATGGTAGGTGTTCGTAGACACCGTGGCGGTAGTCTTCAATCCCACCACACCAAGAAAGGCATATATAAGCCTTCAGGAATATCTGCTTTGAAATGCATAATTCTTTATTTCCCCGCTGTCACTGAGGCACATATATACGAGTACTTAAGGTTGATTCCAACATGCAAAGAAAAGCGCGTACATGGCCTACCCGCGTCGTCATAGGTGCGCACCGATTTCCCTCCTACATTTAAAAAAAAGTGTATAGATGGTTGCCCGGCGCGTAACTCGCATCAAGGACGAGATTTAGAACTTTTTATATTTCGTGGGGGTGACATCGATTGTGTCGGTGGTATTGACCTGCAGATCGAAGTGAGAGAAGCATTTATTTATTTTATTATTATTATTATTATTAATTAGAAGTAATCATAATTAATTATAGTTAAGTATAATTAATAATAATTCATTATAGTTAATAATACATAATTATAATTAATTATAATAAAGTATACTTAATAATAAATAACTATAATTAATTATTACTAATGATAAATATATATAATAATTCTTAATTATAATTAGTTATAATTAATTAACTTATAATTAATAATAATTGATCTTAATTATAATAGGATTTGAGCATGATTTAAGCTAAATTATGTTAACAAGATTTACACAGAATTTGAGTAGGATTTAAGTTAAATCCTCTATTTCCCTTCTTGCCGTAAGGATTTAGCCGAATTTTAGCACGATTTAAGCTAAATCATGTTTAAACGGGATTTAGGGAAATGTTAAATCTCACAGCTAGTTAATCCCTCTATTTCCCTCTTCTTGACCTAAATCCATACAGGATTTAGCCGAAGAAACGCGGGAAGGGAGGAGAGATGGCTACCTTCGCAATGAGCGAGCTCCAGTCATTAATTTTGATCCAACAGGAAGAAATGCTGTCGAAGAAGGTTGTGGGTCTGCGGCTAGGTCGGAAGAATTAGAGCTTGCGTGGGTCGGCGGGCACGGCTAGGATAGAGGGTAGATTGGCGAGTGTGCAGGTAAACGAGAAGTCTCGGTCGAACAGGGTATGTCGACAGATGAAGGGGTCGAACGGGTTGAGGGATTCAGGAGCTTGACGGGTTTGTTGTGCTCTGCTGCTTGCGTCAAGTGGAAGGAGTGAGCGAGCTAGGGGATTTGCGAACAGGAAGGCTGGATGCAAAGAGAGGCTTACGGCTTTGACATGATGGAGGTCAAGCAGGATGTTCAAATGTGTGAGGAAGAAGCAGCTTGAGGAAACGAGAGAATTGCGATCTTACGTGTGAGAGAAAAACAGACGAAAGGTTTCATCTCTCTATCATTGTAATGATGATGCAGAGATGCGGTTGAGGCAGAAGAACGTGCGAAGAATGCCGACAACGTGCACCAGACGTCCAATTTACATGATTTGCAGAATTTGGGCACAATCTTCGTGCGAAGAATGTCAGTGTCATCGAATAGGTATGAGATTAGTACCCCAAAAAAAAAAATTCTTTTTTTTTTTTGCATCCATATAAAGGCCAAAAATTAATCATGTTTTCAATATTGAATATATATTGTGGTAACAATAATTCATAAAACCTCAAAGCTACCTATTACAAAAGACATCAACATTTGCAGGTGCCCTAAATTCCATCATTTTTTGGACATTAAATGCACCATCCTAGATGAGACGACAACAACAGAAAATACACAACAAATTCCTATTCAAGGGAAGAATCAACATCTATTATAAGAAATGTGGATGACTACCAAAAGATCTTCTCTGACCTGATGGATGACCACGTGGACTTAGTTCTTTGAGGTCAGGTGGAACGTGCATACAAACTGATGTGATACAATCCATGCGAAAATGATTTTCTTAATGAAGTTTGCACGTTTAGATTTAGAGGCAATAATAAGCAAGATCTTATGCGGAATTGAACAATAAAATAAATATTAAAGTGGTACCTAGCTTAGGTTTTTATCTCACATGCATAGAGGTTGAGATCATTAAATAGTCAAATAAATCTTACTTTGCATACATGGATTGTTCCAACAATAAATTCCAATACTAACAATAAGATTAGTCTATGAACGATCCCTCACACAACTCTTCTAATTGCTAGGTTTTAGCGGAGAAGCATTAACATGATCGTCATGAATTTACTAGACCACAATTGAGAGTCACTACGAAGATAAAAGATCCGGGGGAAGAGTTTACCCAAAGGAAGTAGATTCGAGGCCCCGAGGTGATCGTTTAGGTACTTGAGAGAGTGGGCAGCAACTTTCAAGGCTTGGGAACCTTATGGTTGGAGATTGGAGGTCGAGATAACACCAGGAAACTGCTGGGCTTGCTGGACAGCACTAGGGGTGATTGGATAGCCACTATGAGGGATTTGACATCATTTTTGACTTCCCAAAATGCTGGACAGCAATCGGGATTGTCTGGACAGCAAATTCCTATCTTCAAATTCCTGGACAGCAGCAGTTTTTGGTCTTGGACAGACCCTGGACAGCACCCAATCAGGGTCAGCAAGAATTTGGCTTGCTCGTGGTGCTGCTGGACACTTTATGCAGCAATTTGTGGCTTTCCGGGAGGTAGGACAGCGAGGAAAGTTGCTGGAACAGGAAGGGACAGCATGCGGAAGTGAGGGAGGGAGAGTTAATTACCATTAGAGTGGCAATTAAAAAAAGGAGAGAGATGGGGAGAGTAAATTAAGGAGTAAATTAATGCTAATTCAAATTCAAATTTTGAATTTGAATTATCATTAATTGGGAGCATTAAGTGAAAGCGGAGAGAGAGGAAAATTAATAAAAAAATTTGAAATTAATTTCAGATTTTAAGTGGATTTGTCGGGATTTAATTTGAATTTTGAATTCAAATTAAAGTGGGAATTAATGGACCCTTGTTTGGAGCCATGAGTTAAGCTCCTAATTAAGGGGAGGAGTAATGGGCGGCCATAGAGAGAGAGAGAGAGAGGGAGGGATTTAGGGAGAGGATTTGTAACTTCCAAATCAATTTATGTCATTTAGGAATGAGAATGACAACTCAAATCTAATTTGAAATTCAAATAGACTTGGAGTTATACACTTTCCTAATTAAGATTTGTAAATAAGGAAAGTTTTTGAAATTTGAATTTCAAATTTCAAATTGAGGAAAGTAAATAATAAATCCAATTTAATTTATTTTGAAATTGAATTCATGATTGATACTTTCCTAAATTGGAATTCCCTATATGGAAAGAATTTGAAATTTGAATTTGAATTTCAAAAGAATTCAAATTTTCCCTCTCACGCTTGAGCTAAATTTGGAAGTCATTATGGTGATTGAAATCAACATAATGAGGGGGAAATTATGAGGGGGGCGGGCGGCAAAGGGGAAGGAGGAGGGGAAGGGGAAGGGCTTGGGTTGTCGGTGGGAGCTTGAGGTGGTGGAGCTAAGGAGGACTTGGGGGGAAAGGGGATGGCCGGTGGTGGATGGAGAAGGGGAGAAAGGAGATGAACAAAAATACAAATAAGATAAAAGTACACTAACGAACTCACAAAGAGATCGTAAGAACCGCGAACCTTGGACTCTTCCAAAGATTGACGGGTATTGCAAATCGCCCTCCTCGGGCTTCTCCTCTCATGAACTCACTAAGAGATCAAACAAGAACAAACTCTTTTCATTCAATAATTCATCATCCCTTTCCAAGAGGAAGGGGAGGGCTTAAATAGTCAAATACATAAGGGAAAATAAAAAGACACAATTGCCCCTAAGGCAAACATAAAACAAAGCCCTCAAGTGAGGGTAGAAATGAAAAAGTATAAATAACAAATAAAATACATGAAAATAAATAAACACGATCGTAGCCGTTGATCTTCGATGTCTTCATCACAAACTTGTGACTAGATCTCTGACTACAGTATTGTATCAAGATGGAGAATCATCACATCAAAATAAAATTCAAAACATGAAGAACAATTAACAACGGCCAACCACCCCCCTCCCCCTCTCTTTCCAAGACATCTCATACTAAAGCATAGCAACTGCAAATGTTGTTTTTGGTTTTAATTTGTAAACTGAGTCAACTACTAGGAATCAACTCTTTTGAAGTCGGGCTGACTTGACTCAAAATATATTTATATTTCAAGTTGAGTTCAAGTAAGTCTGAATTTGTTTATTTTAAGTTCAAGTCTAATCTGGCTCCTTCGCATTGGATCTCATGCAATCCTTTAATGTAGTATATGGTTTTGAGCTAAGAATAATCCACCTTTAAGAGCTCTACTAGCATCAATATATCCTGTCATAACCATTGAATTGAATATTAGAGAAACTACCTCAAGAGAAATCCTCGAGTTAGTCTACTTATCTTTATTTCTTAGATTGTTGGTGCACAGGACTATGCTTTGAGTTTAGAAAGATGTACCTTAGAGAACTCCATCAGCATCAGGGTCACTTTTTGACACTCAACTATTATAGTACTCTAATTTCTTCCAAATGACCAATATTTTTTTCTTTGAAATTAACTTCCGACTGATCATCATTTGGTGATTAAAGTTTAATCTACCTTGCATGGGTAGAGGCTCGACAGTCTATTATTGTATTTGCATATATTCCTTGGGTTTTAAATTTGCAAGTCCAAAAGAAATTTCTCGTTAACTAGAAATCAATTATTTCCAAGTTGAGCTTACTAGACTTGAAATATATTTTGATTTCGAGTAAAGTTTGTGTTAATTTGAATTCATTTATTTTGAGTTTGAGTCGAATCTAACTTGCTCCGCCTTCACTCCATATCAGCCATTTTGTAGGACAAGGTTCTAAGCAAATGAATCCAATTTGAAGAACTTTATTGGCCTCAAATTGCCACCTAGCACACAAAAGTCTTAGTGCTACAACATCTTCCAAATGATTGATATCATCTGAAACCTTTCATTTTCAAATCTGCTGGTATCTTAAAAGATCATTATACCAATTCCCAGGACAAATACCCGTATAAGTATGTTATGCTTCTTGATCTACATCAAGAAGGAGAAGGCACATTTTGAGTAGGTGGACTCCTTAAGAAAGAAGGGGAAGAAGAGAGACTAGAAAGGGAGAAACCAGAAACCATTTATTTCATAACATTTTTCTTACAATAGGAGGCTATTTATACTATTTATACAACTTGAGTAAGCCAAATTTACAAAATAGACCTGATCTACGTAGAACAAACTAAAATAGAATAAATAGAACCGACCTACCAAGTGAAAATAGAATAAAAATAAACTATTGCTTCTTACATATCTGTAGACTAATTGCTTAAACTTTATGTTGCCAATGTTGAATGTCTTGGAGTTCTTAGTTGGTAGACTATCATGGATATTGGTTGATATGTCGTTTTTGTAGCCCATGATTTATAGTTTGATTGTACAATTTTAGGATTGTGGCTCCGAAAATTCGGCCTCGGCCTCCGCTCGTTTTTCTTATTCGGCGAGGGAGTTTTAACGAACTAAGTTCCGAGGTAAATTTTGGAAGGCAGATGGGTTTGTAGATAAGACACTACCCAGAGATTTCGCCCTCATTTTGCGAGGACTTTATGATCTGAGTTCTGGTTTCCTATAGGCGCAAGCCCCTATAGTTAATTACCCCTCCCGATCACGAGAGAGAACTTTCGATTAAGGCTAGTCGTCAATCAGATACGTAGAGTATACGTGTTATCTGGCATATAGTAGCAACAATGATTGGATTTGGAAAAAATGTTTGGAAGTTTGGGAATTTGAGAAATTTGATATTTAAAAAATTTGAAGATTTGTGATATTTAAAATAGAAATTTTCATCATCTCGTACTTAAAGCGGATGGTGGGGGAATGGATGATAGACCCGATCAAGATCCCATGGTTCCGTCGTCCCGGGCCATCGTGGTCCCTGGTCTACTTAGTCAGAGGAGGTAGTCGACCCAACCTGACAGAAGGATCCTTGTCGGCAGCCATGGGTTGCTTCGTCCAAGGGGACCTTGTAGACCGAGGTTGAATGTTTGTCTAAGGGGACAAATTTGAATCCACCTTAGCTAACAGAGGGCTTTGTGCCCTATCGATCATATCCTATTGATTCATATCTCAAGGATTTAACGCCATTAAGGAGCGTATTGGCTCTGGCCATAACCGGTATTTGTGGTGCCATTTGGCGGCAAAACCACTCGGTTCAGAGGGCCCCGGGTCATAACCGTTTACCTGCAGTGCCATTTGGCGGCGAAACTGCCGGTTAGAGGACACGTACCACGTCCTTACTGGCAAGAGATTGTTTGAGAATGGATCCTAGTGATATTTTCGACTAGGCATTTCGCTCTTTGTGAGCTGAAGTTGATTTGAATTTGTCCGCCTCGGCAAACTGTTGCGGAGGGCGGATGGATTTTGCTTTAAGTTTTTGATGGATTTATTTCAATTTTTAAATATTTTTGGGATTTTAAGATTTTCTTGGAATTTTCTGGAATTTTGGGTGGAGCCTTGGATTTTGGGGATTTTTGTGGATATTTGGGTGGAGCTTTGGAAATTATTTGGGAACCCCTCCGGTTGAGATCTGCATTCAACACGGCCATCATCGGGGTGTTCGGGGGTCATTTCTTTTTATGGATTGAACCTTGTCAACTCTGTCGGGCTGTCGACAAAGGATCGGGTTTTGTAGGCTTCGTGTCTTTATTAGTGAATTCATATTGTTGTAGGTCTTGATGGCCTCATATGAATGTTTTAAAGCAAATATACCGGTCGCCACAACTTTATATTTGCTCAATGGTTCGAACCCTGTCGACTTCTATTGACATGTATAGAAGGATCGGTTTCGAACCTGAATTCACTTGTCAACCCGCGCAGCAACCCTAAACGTCACGTGTGTACCAATAACACGCTCGTCGGGGCCCATGCGGGTTGAGATTGTATTTTCCCCTTTAGTGTACCTATGTGTATACAATTTATAGTGCACGTGCAGGGATAATTATTACAGACTTTGTTGACGCCTTCTGTCTGCTTGTACGAATGTTGCAGATCCGGTGGCGTGGCGTTGTAGTTGTGAACGCCTTCTGTCTGCTTGCATAAATGTTGCAGATCCGGTGGCGTGGCGTTGTAGTTGTGGACGCCTTCTGTCTGCTTGCATAAATGTTGCAGATCTGGTGGCGTTGCATTGTAGATTGTAGACGCCTTCTGTCTGCTTGTATCAGTGTTGCAGATTCGGTGGCGTGGCGTAGCAACTTCTGAATTAAGTTGTTCGCTGCTTCGTACAGGTAGACTGTCGTGCACTATTTATTGATTTTCGTAGGCGGGTCATAGTGCACTAACTAATCTCCTGCCTTATGATCGTATGAGCTCGTACTTGTCATATTCTTCAGGCATTTTGTTGTGATTTTTGGTCTTTTTAATACATCCGCTACTGCTGCATCTTGGTAGGTAGATGTATTCCTTCATAGATTGAAATTGACTTCAGGATACTGCATTTACTGAAGTCTTTTTGCATCTACCCATATATGATATATTATACATACATCCGTATTTGTAAAGAGAATGTATGCATTGCAGATCTTTATTCTTGCTTGTAGAAGTCCAATATATTTGCTTGATGTTGAATGAGGGTTGACTACAAGAACATTACAACATTCATTGGCTATTGCTATATATTTTGTAGGTGCTAGTACTTATTGTAGTATCATCAATCTTTACTTATAACGGATAACCGTATTTTCTTGACATTGGACAATGATTGATTGTAAATGTGTTGTGACATTCATCGCCTTCACTTGAGTTGTATTGCTTGCATGAAGTTCATTTGAATGAAATTACTTCAAGCAAATTACATCAAAGCCCATAAGTACTTAGCATAACTCATAGAGGGCGTTTGCTCAATCTCCACCACTAGATCATTTTTGTAAAAAAAAAGTATCTTATTTACTACAAATTTCTCTATTCTTTCTCGTAGGAGATCGTTTCTTTGTTTGTAGGCTATTTATTGTGGGCACTACTAATTCCCTATTCATGCTTATAGGTGAATTGTAGCATATTTAAATGTCATGTTGGAGCTTAAAACATATTTGATGGTGTGTAAGATTTGCTTGTGTGATCATTGCTAATGCTATAATCTACCACCATAAATATATTCATACATGAATATAAGATCATTTTTTTTCTCTATCATTGCAGTAGAAATTACTTAAATCAGATGATCTTATAACTATGCTCTAACAATTTGATTCAACATCAATCTTTTTACTTCTTTCATCTTGTGCAAATCTACTCATCAATATCAAATATAACATCTCTTCAGCATTTATCCTTCTAAGATAACATTGAAAAGTTTTGAGGTATAGAATTGAACAAAAGTACTAGCTTTCAAACATTCATTTTTGTATGCAGTACCATGTTCTAAAGATTTCCCATCAAGTATCACTTAAGAGATATTTTCATTTTTTTTATAAATCATATTTTGAAAGATTTGTCTGGTAGTTATTCTTTTGAATATGATTTACTCATGTAATCAGTGTTATTCATGAATTTACAGTGATTCATGTACTTATGTTATCTCGTTGAGCGTGAGACCATAATGAAAGTTCAATTTGAATGTAGCATATATCAAGTAAAATTCAAATTGAATTAGATTTGAATCCATTTCAAGTTCAAATTTGAGTCCAGTTCGAGCTTGAGTTCAAGTCCAAAATTATTTGGTCGAATATGATTTAAAATTCATTTTATGTTTGAATTGAATTTAAATCAATTTTTATTTTAAGTCCAAGTCTTCTGTTGTTCACTGGAAATTTCGGCAGCCTCCCGACGTCTCCTCCCCACCGAGGGAGAAATCGGGACGGCACTGCCGTAATTCTTCCCGCCCGGATCAAAGATCGACGGCGCGAGGTCTTTAATTTTAAACCATCATACCCGGATCAAAGATCGACGGCGTATGGTCTTCAATAATTAAACCATCATACCCGGATCAAAGATCGACGGCGTATGGTCTTCAATTTGAAATCATCCCGGTCGGACCTAAGGTACGATGACCGAGGTCTTCGACACCTGTTGAAATCCTCACATATCTCTCCACATTTATCTCCTTTTTTTTAAATAATATATATTTATATATGTTATATTATATCATAATATAAAATTTATATTATAATCTAATATAACATAATATAATATATATATTATTATATGTATATTATAATAAATAATATTATATTATATATAATACAATATATAAATAATATATTATATATAATATAACAGGGGAAGAGAGTGAGATCAGGAGAGAGCCCGATGGAGCGGCTCGGGCAAGGATCGGAGGCACGCACGGAGACTGTGGAAGCGGCGGCTGGCCTGGCCGGAGGCAGGCGGGTCCGGCGGCGAGTCCTTGGTCCGCGGCAGGCAGGTCGGTCGGTCCTTGGTTGGATCCGACTGATGGAGGCTAGGGCACGGCGGAGTCGGCGGCCTGGGGTCGACGGTGTTGGAGTCGGACGCCGGCGCTGGAGTCGGCGTGTCCTTGGTCGACGGCGGAGGCAGAAGGTGGTCCGGTGTTGTCGGCTAGGGCGCGGCGAACAGGAGCCAACGGGATTCGGCTTCGATGGGGGTAGAGAGACGAAAGGTATGTTTCGGAAATCCCTTTTCTTCCTCTCTGTGCGTTTGTGCGTGTGTTGGAACCGAATGAGAGGAAGATTTCATTTTTTTATGTCGTGAATGAGGCGGTGAAGGAGCAGATGTGTCGTTCCGTTTGGATATGTCGGTGGAACAAGTGGTTGAGTCGTGCACTGACGTGGAGTCGGTTGGGTATGTTTGTGGGGAGCGGCTGTTACAGTCAACAAGGATCAAATGGAATATGTTGATGTCTAACCAAGTCTATCGGCCTCACCATTTGTACAGGGAACTATGGCTCTTCTCACTGTTATTAACTTGGTGGGGAGGAGCTACGCCAAGAGAAATTCTTGGGTTGATCTCTTGATCTTTATTCTTTAGATTGTTAGTGTGTAGGACTGAATTCTCGACTAAGAACAATCAAACTTTAAGAACTCTATTACTTCAGTATCACCTTCAAAAAGTAACTTAAATGGTACTCTGATATCTTCCAAATGACTGATTTATCTGAAACCTAGCATTTTAAATTGTGATGTTATCATAATGCTAACTGCACCTTCGGGATTAATTAATTCATACTAGAAAACTCCAAAAGTCTCAATTATGAACAAAATGTGGCAAACTATAAAAGACTCCAGAAAAAGGTATTGGATAAATAAACCAAATTTTCCCTTCTATTTGTAGAGGAAATTACAAGTAAAAGCTACCAAAGTAAAATTTAATCAATTATCAAGGCTTAAATGGTATGGGACGAAGATATATTGAAGCTTTCATGCTTAATAATACCAGTCGAGACAATGGAAGACGTAGAAAAGCAAATACAAATGATATCAATCTTCAATAAGCAATGTGATGTCGCTGTTTACTGTAATACAATAGAAAGAGCTGTAGAGTGCCACTTACCTGAATTTGTTGGATGCCTGTGAGCTCCTTGCAGAAATCAGTCAGGAGTTGATGATGCACGGGCCTAACATATGTTTGGAAGCAAGCTTCTTGACATCCAGTACAACTATTAACAAGAACAGATGGAAATTCAATGATCTCTTGTGGATGTAGGATCTTATCCTTTTCGCAGGTTGCTTCAAAGTCAATAACCACGAAATATTGAAATTCTTGAAACTGAAGTTCATGTGGGTAACCTTGAGGAAACATCTTGTATGGCATATAATGTATTTTATGCTCAGCAGGGTAAAAACCCTCACTGTTCATTGGGAAGAAATGATTGTCAAATACATTCATATGGTGCTGCTGCTGCGTCTGTATACCAGGATAGATGATTGGCCACATCAAGACTTCTGGTTGGTAAAATGGCCTGTTCTGGCTTTGATGCAAAAGTCTAGATCCTTCCCTGTTAACTGAGTAGTCTGAATGAAAAAAATAAGCTGGAGGTACATCAATATCTTCTTTAGTCTCAGGAATATCTTCCATGGCATTCCGACTTCCCTGGGGCTTCACGTCATATGCCTTCTTAAAACAGCTAGCGTTCCCACTTCCCTGGGACTTCACGTCAGATGTCTTCTTCTTAAGACAGCCAAGGGATGCCTCGATGTTTGTTTGCATAGTCCCTGCATTCGAAAAGATTAAATAAGCAAAATCTATGAAATTGCAGGCAGACAAAAGATGAATACACATGGGAACCTAGGCAAACTATTGCAGCACCTGAAGGAGTCAAGTATGATAGTTCTTTATGTTATCCTCATCTGTGATGTTACATTTCCGGTTCGGTTATTCCTATTAGTATCGTTTGTGCTATACAAACATATGTAAAGGTTCCGCATAGAATGAATAATGGCACTAGCATACACATTCCTGATTTCCCATCAACTTATCTACAAAAGGTTAGAAACTTTTTTTTATAAACTCATCATAGCCTAAACTTCAAGAGTTTGGGAGGTTCACATTCACTGGGTGACGAATAAACAAAACATGAAGATTTTGGTTTAGTTGTCCATAATAGTGTCAAAGAGTTTTCAAACAAACCGGCCAGACTTGAGCTCAAAAAGATTTAAATTTGGAAGGATTTAACTTCACCCAAGATCAAATCACTCAAGAAGTTGAGCTAGCTAGGCTCAAAAGGAGTTTGATTCTGAGTTGCCCAAATTCATTTCAACTTGGCTTGAAATAAAATAAAAAAGAGAAAATGACCAAAATGATCCCTTGACTCTTTAGGAATGATCAAAATGGTCCGAAACTAAATTAAGGGGGCATTTTGGTCCATCAACTCTTTAAAATGGGACCATTTTAGTCCCACCAATTTAGTTAAGATTTAATGGTATTAAAATGAGAGGTAATTTGGTCATTGTTTTATTTTAAATATTTATTATATGTTATTTTCAAGTAAAAATTGCAAACAATTAAACTCTAATAAATCTACAAAATATAAAATTTGGATAGCATCCACAAAACAGAAATGAAAAAATTTATTCTTCAAACTCAAATGTAACTGCCAACAAAATTTCTTATCTATATAAATAATTAAAATAAATCAATAATAATAAAAACATATGGCAAAATAAAATGGCAAGCAACATAAGCACACGAATTCAAAATGCCAAAAAGAGGTCAACAGAGTGCAAATGTAAAAAATAGTACATAGATATATTAATAATTCTAGTATGAATAACAAACAAATAAAAGGTACAACATAAATCAAATAAAATCTCTTTAACTAGTAGAACGAGATATGTTAAAATAGGCATAACGAACAACATATAAATGTATCCATCATTCAAGTTAGTATGAATCAAAATTTGAGTCAGACGCATAAAACAACTTAACTTGATTTTTTTTTTCAAAGTCAACGTTAAGCTTGAGATACAACTTCAAATGTCTTGAATTAATTTCAAAATCAAGCAAGTGAAAGAGTTTTGAGTTTCAACTAATATCGACATGCCTAGTTGCACAACTTTAAAAAGGTAAGTTCAAATATGAATTTTGAGTAGCGAAATCTTTCAATGAGATTAAATTTTATGACATAAAAAACCTAAACAAAACAAAAACTATCATCATCAACAACAACAACCACTTTATACTAACTACTTGAGGTCAGCCTTATAATTCTCAATACTCCATTCATTCTTATTAAGTACTGTATAAGATGTTAAATCTATTTTAGTCAAATCTTTTTACATAACTTCTAATAATGAAACATCAGCATAGCTCTTTCCTACTAAATTATTTCACAATAACTTTAATTGATCCACGTATTGGAATATCTTCCACTTTTTTATTTGCTTTGAAAAGCTCACTCAACCTAAGAGGAGTATCATTAGCGATTTCTTTGTGAGAAAGGCTAAATATGTTAATCAAGAAACAAACTTCTCCCTTATTAAAGAATTTCTAATCATGGTTCAAGGCTTTTACCATTGGTTAAGCCCCATGGGTTAACAAACCGTTCCTGCGATGTGATTCAACTCTCGAATAAATAGTAAAAAAAATTACAAATAAATTTTATGCTGCAATAACTTCCTAATTTGGTCCAACCTATTGCAAAGTTTTCAAGTAGTTTGCTTCTCAGAGGAGTTGAAGCAAAATGATGGCATGCTTTATCAAGATCCCAAGTTTACACGGTCTAAGTTTTATCATCTCGCCTTTATCTAAATATCCCAAGGATATTATTTTTTATTCAAACGATAATTTTTGTCAATGATCTCCTTCAATGAGACCTAATAGATCAAAGATGAAAAACTTGCCCAAGAGGGCAAGTGCCAACATACTTCATCTTACAGAGAGCTTCACAAGCTATCAAATGATTCACCAACTCATACGCATGGACATTGGGGAACAAAACCAATTTGAACTTGATTGATTAAGTGGCTTGGTAGCATGGGCATGGTCATCCGCCTTGAATATATTTGCAGACTCCTCACTATCATAAGTGTTTTGAGGTTGATAGCTAAGGTCACATTTATGGTAAATTAGATTCTATGTGAGCTCTCGTAGGCTTTGACTTGACTCCCTTAGCAATTCTTAAGAAGGAGAACCAAATGATCAACACTGAGCAAAAGAGTAGTCGAAAAATATTTCTGGCGATGTTTTATTATTTGCATCTTATTTTAGGTGAAACTAATGTTAGATGTTTTGGAAGGCCTTTAGACCAAAGGGTCTGTTCTAGGCATTTCTTTATATGGGTCCCCTCCAGTTACATTGATCATGTGTCACCCCTTCAAGGTAAAAGATAACATTTATGCCTAAGAATTCTTGTAGATAATGTGAAAACCACGTTTAGAGTTGGGATTTGTTGACTAAGCCTTCCTAGGTAAAATATATGAAGCCCTCAAAGTCATGGCACATTTATTGAGGTAAATTTCCTATGTATTGACACATTTTGAAGGGTTAGAGGCCTTCGAGAGAACAGTTTTATTGTGCAAGACTACTAATCTTGCCTATAAGGTTCCTAGTGAAGTGTATAGGTTGTTTGTGTCACATTTATTTATTTCCTTCATAACAATCCTCGAGTTAACTATTTTTCTATGTCATATCATGTACTTTTATCACAGATTAAACTTCTAAGAAATTACAGTGTTTACTTTCAATCTTTTGTTGTGCATGTGGTCGTCAATTTCAGAACAAGCTACTAACTATCCTATTTCATTTAATTAACCTTTTAATTCGCTATTTTTCTATATTTATTATACTTCGCTAATACAATGCAATTAGATGTTTTGAATGAATTATGTATCTCTCCATGATTTGGAAGAACTTAGAAGTTGTTACTTGATGTGGTCTATCTTTGGCCTAGTAAATTGGGTCTTACGCATTATGTTTGATACAAGTATATAAAATGCATAAGTTGGAGCTCTTGGAACAATAGAAGCTCCGATTCACTTTCCGTCTTTAAGCAAAAATAACTTTCATACTTCACTTAGCATATTATGATTTAGAAACACTGAAATAGAACTTAATTACTTTTCAATCAACCAATCATAATTAGGTGAAATATACCATGCTAATCCATTAACTTATTAATATTATGAAGATCATTGCATTTCCAACTTTGTTTATATGCACCAATATATGATATATATTGCTAGAGCCAAGGTTTATAACCAATTCAACCTCCTCAACATCCACCAAACTCACAACTGCACCTAGCCAATCATATATTAAAAAGAAAAAACTCACACCAGCAACCGTTGATAAATCACCATGCATATAGCTGCTACAAAGCATACATTATGAGATTTTATGAACTAAGCGGATTCTAGCATCACATATTTTTAGGATTTTTTTAAACATTTCAGAATATTCTAAAAGCATCCAAATTTGTCCTAAAACTTATATAAGATTCCCAGAAGTTTCCATTAGATGTGAGAAACATTTATCAACAAGTTTACAAAATTAAAAATTCCAAGCCATCACAAGAAGTTAGATCCACTACATTGGAGGGAATCAATTTGAATTTCTCAGAGAAGGAATGAAATTTTGGAAATATTGCACCCACCTTAACCATGAAGCATGGCTGGATACTTCAGTGGGATTAGGTTGATTTCGAAGTCCAATATTCTAGTTTTTAGAATTGGGTAGTTATTTCTTAGGGTAGTTTCTACTTTCGAGAAAACTTGATTTTTGAAATGTAATTTGAACTACACTATTTAAAGGTTTTGTATTTTGATTTAAAGGGATATATGTAACCATTTGGAAGTAACAAATGATGCTTGGTTCCCAAACCGAAGCCAGCACTCTAGCCCTATAAAGGTTGTTAGGCACACTATCTAAAAGAAAGCAAAACTAATCCCTCCTTCACTCCCACCTCTCCAATTCTCTGTAACTAACCAATGTAGTTCTCAAGGATAGCCAAAGTTGAAGTTCAAGATGAGGGTTGACCGCTTCAATGGTGGGAATCAATTTGAATTTTCTAAAAGAAAGCATGAAATGTGGAACCATGGGTAAATTTCAAGCAAACATCTTATTCATGAAGCATGGTTGGCCAGTTTAGCAGGATTAGGCTGATTTTGAATTTCAATTTCCTAGTTTTTAGAATTGGTTGCTATTTCTTCAATTAGATTCTACTTTTAAGAAAGTTTCAATTTTAATTATAATTTGAATTTTTCTTTCGAGAACTTTCTTCCTTTTTCTTTAAGGGGATCTATGTAACCATTTGGAAACAATAAATTATGAAATAAAGTGCGGTCCAAGGTTCCCAAATCCAAACTGTCACTTCATCCATATCTACCGGGGTTGTCAGCCATACGGCCCAAAGGAGAGCAATTAAGCCCTCCTCTCCCTATTCTCAAATTCCCTGCAAAAAAGTAAGCTACTTCCCACCAATATCCAAATTAAAGTTCAAGAAGGTCGAACAAAGAATTTATGAGGGCAAGTCATTGAAGGTCTCGGCCAAACCTAGGAGGGCATAGATGAGATTCAAGATAGTCAACATCATCATCATCATGAAAGTTTGGTAATGTCTTTTCATATCCACTTAGCAAATCATCATAATCATTTGTACTTACAAATATCTCAAGCACATTAATAATGCTCAATCACTCAACTTGACCAACAACAATTGACATCTAGATTCGCTTAATAGAAAACACTTCTATGATATACTTGCAACTTTTGAATCACTTTTGAACACTTTTGGCTGATTTGATTTGTGAAACTCATATCTTCATAGTGCTTCAGGTGACACACCATTACACATCAACATGCAAAGACTTTCCCCAAAATTTTCATCGTTTCCACTTGAAAGGTGTGACAACAACCTAAGCTGGCGGATTGGAATTACTGTATCATAACTCACGTGCCCAGGCCAATAGATCAATAAAGCAAACAGGAAGATATGATCAATCTGCAGTGCACTTTCAAAAAAAAAACACAAAATATATAAATCAATCACAAATACATTCCCCTGTCCGCATAGCCTGATAAACGATAATTGTGATCGCAATTCTACCATGTAATCAATCCAAACCTAAGATCTCGCACCGCCCGATACCAAAATCGCATTCAACTGAGCCCAAACATCAGCTATCACTCCCCAAGGACATCATCCTAGTCACACAATTAACAACGCTCATGATCTCTTCAAAAACTACTGCACAATAACAATAGTAATAAAAATTTATATTAAAAGAAAAAAAAAACCGGTAGCATGGAAATTTAACTAAAACCCTACCTTTATCCTCCTCATCAATCATGATCTTGGAGACGGTCACATTCCTCAAACGCCCAAATCAGATTCTCATCCCTCGACCTAACTCCAAGATCAAACGAAAAACACCGAAATCAACAAAACTAATTACATTCCAAAATTATAAATCGTTTTCAAAATCGAGCAGATATCTCCCCTTCCAATCTTACATGTACGTGAAGCACCCCGGAAAGGAAAGGAGGAACGCGCGAGCCACCGATCGAGGCATAACTCGGCTTTCCTTCGTCTACGATATTAATTGAGATCCGTAGCGCAGGCCAAGCTGCCGTTACAATCCAAACAGCAAACACCACAACAATTCCCACGTGTCTTCATATGATAGCGACTTAAAAACTATTAGATTAGTATTTATTAGGGGTGCAACCGAGTCAAGCCGGCTCGCGAGTCGTCTAGGGCTCGACTCGGTAACAGGCTCGACGAGCCGAGCTAGTCGAGCTCAAACACAGTTTCGAGCTCGAGCTCGAACAAGCATCGGACTCGACTCGTTGGCTCGACAAGCAGCTTGATTGAGCGGGATTCACGGGAACGAGCTCGGGACGACGATGACAGATCGGATCTCGACGGTGGAACTTGCAACGGACGCAACGACGATGGAAGAGCTCAAAACAGACGCGATGATGACGGCGAAGCTCGGGATTCAGCTCGACCATAACTGACCTCGGGATTGAGCTCGATGATGACGAGGACGATGATTGAGCTCGGAACGGGGCTATGACGATGATGGTGGAGTTGGGGATTGAGCTCGACCACGATGGACCTCGGGATTGAGCTCAACGATGATGAGGATGACGGACTGAGCTCGAAACGGACGATGACGACGACGGACTAAGCTCAACGCGACGACAACATTTTGCGCTCGAATTGAGCTCGACGAGCCGCTCGACATGAGACGAGTCGAGCTCGAGCTCGATTTTTGAGCTCGACTCGAGATCGAGCTCGAGCTTGGTATATGGTAGTCGAGCTCGACTCGAATAACCTCTGGCTCGAGCTCGACTCGACTCATTTGCACCCCTAGTATTTTTACATTCTCATAAATATCCTTACAACCAAAATTTGTTCAAAGGGTGCTGCCTAAAAACCCTTATAATAAAGACTAAAAAAATACATGAAATGGGACAAATTACCTAAAGATTTATATAATAAGTAATTTCTTTTTATTTTTTCATGGGGCTCAATTACCCCTTGCCTTAAGGTGGATCCACCCATGATTTATATTAATTGATGATATCTTAACCAAAGTTTAAAAAAATATTTAGTTTTGATCTTTGGGCAAGATGATTGTTAAACCCATTGAATTATTTTGAGGAAATATAATATAAACTTTTTATTATTGTGTTATACTCATCTTAAAGTAAAACAAAAAATTGTGATGTATGTAATGAATACATTTTGATTTTCCACTAATTTCTCATCATGAAATATGGGCAATATGGATGTTGGAAATGTTAGTTTTGTGTGGAATTTGATTTTACTAGGGCTGCAACCGTGTCAAGCCGATTTGCGAGCCAGCTCAGACTCGACTCGGTAACAGGCTTGAAGAGTCAAGCTCGAAGGCTTATCGAGCTCAAGCTCGAAAAGGCCTTAGACTTGACTTGTCGGCTCAACGGTAGAGCTCGAGTGTTGGAAATCCTAATCCACGGAGCTCGCGAGCGGGAAAATCCAAATTAACGGAGCTCACACGAGGATCTTAACGGCGAACAAGCTCTGGATGACGATGGGTCTGTGAGATCTCGTTCCCTTACTGTTCCTCTCTGAATTGGATTTTCCTCCCAGAATCGGCCAGGACGACGTTGAGATCGTCCAGGCCGATCCGTGCATTGAAAACAACTGATTTATGGAGCTATTTCTGGACAGGATCGTCCAGGACGATGTTGAGATCGTCCAGGACGATCGGCATTGTTCACAATACCGTCCTGATCATCGCCCTGGGAATGGTCCAGGACGATCAGAATTGGTCTGATCGTCCCGGGACGATCGGGCGATCGGCCAGGCCGATCTGAGTATGATATAAGGAAATGAGCTCGTTTTGAGGAGAGAGAAATTCATTTTTTTTTAAAATCAGATATTTTGAGGAGAGAGAAAGAGAAAGGGAAAAAGAGGAAAAGCTTGGTTTTGGAGGCTGCGGAGCGCTTTTCGTCCGACGCTGCTGTTGGGAAAAGTGAAGATCTCGTTGTAAGGACTCCGAACCCTGTTTCTGTTTTCGAAGATCTTGTGTTTTGATCGAGTTGTGCACTGTTTTGTGTTTCTGTAGTCCACTTTTAGACATGATTTTGATTTGACACGACTTCCACCGCACAACTTCTAGTATGTTATAGATATGACTATTGTACACGATTTGATTGTATTCTATGAAGATTTTATCGGTCGGAATTGATTCTACGCGATTTTAATCGAATAGAAAATATCAGGACTTGATTTGATTTGGATTCTTTACATTGATAGTCTTGTATTGATGCTGTGGTTATTCGTTGGTAATTTGGAGAAATTCGGAATTTGTATCTTTTTGCAGGATTTTTGTGTAAATTCGACAGACAGCCGTTACTCTGCCCGATTTTCGTATGATTTCTGATTTGGCTGAAATTGATAGATTGAATTGATACGTGCATGACTATTGATATGATTGTTCTAGATTTCTCTATTACTGCTTATTGCATCGATTATTGCATTGAATTGATTGTTACTGAAAGACAAGTGGGAACCTGGTTGAACGTTGGTTGGAGATGATACCTGTACAGGATGGTGGGCCGACGGGCTTTCCTTTAAATCATAGACCATTGATCATTGATATAACGATTGGGAGTTATAAGGAGTTTTATATGCCGACGGGCGAAAAGAGTGACGACTCTTCTTGATCGAAACCAACGTGCGGATATCTACAACAGCAATATAGATTCTACAACAGCACTATTGATAACTACAACAGCATCATTGATAATGACTAGTGTTTGTGCTTGTCGAGTAAGACCATTGTATGGATTTCCTGATATGCATTGATTTATTGATTATCCATTGATTTATTGATTTGATTGGATTTACTGTGTCGTACGATTTCATTGATTTCATCGATTGATTACCGAGCATTGATACTACTGAGCATTTATATGGACATGGATAGATATAGATATTGCATTGATAGCATGGATATGGACATCGTATAGATTCATTGATATGACTGCCTAGATTTTATAGATTCGCTGTCGCTACTGTTTCTGCACCGTACTGACTGCTTTATAGATTCATTGTTTCGTATTGATTTTCTCGATTGGTTTCATTGAATAGATTGTATTGATTCGACTGTATCGATTTGATTGACGGATATTGATTGATTGAGTTGATTTATCGATTTGCCTACCGCTGCATTGACTGGTTTTTATTGACTATTGATTTCCGGATTGCATTGACTCATTGACCATTGACTGATACAGATTTGATAGATTGACATGCATATTTATAGCATCGCCGTGCTTTGATTTCAGTTGTAGGCTTTGGTGACCTGCTGGGCTTTGTAAAGCTCATTATATGTGGTTAAAAATTTTCAGGTCCGAGCAAGGCAACTAGAATGGAGTTCGATCAGAATGTCAGACGAATTCTTTCGCTACACGGATCTTGGGGTTGTCACAATTGGTATCAGAGCAAGTGTAGTGAAAGGATTTGATTGATAGTTTGATAGAATGAATTCATTCTGCATACATAGTGATTGACATGTGATTGATTGCACTGTGTGTTTGTTTGGATTTCGACGAGTTTTGATTTGGATTTGGATTTCGATCGGTTTGTTTTGCATTGTTTGTTTTGCTTCGTACCTGTAAGGAAATGTCGGGACGACATTTTTCTAAGGTGGGGAGATTGTGAAATCTCGTTCCCTTACTGTTCCTCTCTGAATTGGATTTTCCTCCCAGAATCGGCCAGGACGACGTTGAGATCGTCCAGGCCGATCCGTGCATTGAAAACAGCTGATTTCTGGAGCTATTTCTGGACAGGATCGTCCAGGACGATGTTGAGATCGTCTAGGACGATCGGCACTGTTCACAATACCGTCCTGATCATCGCCCTGGGAATGGTCCAGGACGATCAGAATTGGTCTGATCGTCCCGGGACGATCGGGCGATCGGCCAGGCCGATATGAGTATGATATAAGGAAATGAACTCGTTTTGAGGAGAGAGAAATTCATTTTTTTAAAATCAGATATTTTGAGGAGAGAGAAAGAGAAAGGGAAAAAGAGGAAAAGCTTGGTTTTGGAGGCCGCAGAGCGCTTTTCGTCCGACGCTGCTGTTGGGAAAAGTGAAGATCTCGTGGTAAGGACTCCGAACCCTGTTTCTGTTTTCGAAGATCTTGTGTTTTGATCGAGTTGTGCACTGTTTTGTGTTTCCGTAGTCCACTTTTAGACATGATTTTGATTTGACACGACTTCCACCGCACAACTTCTAGTATGTTATAGATATGACTATTGTACACGATTTGACTGTATTCTACGAAGATTTTATCGGTCGGAATTGATTCTACGCGATTTTAATCGAATAGAAAATATCATGACTTGATTTGATTTGGATTCTTTACATTGATAGTCTTGTATTGATGCCGTGGTTATTCGTTGGTAATTTGGAGAAATTCGGAATTTGTATCTTTTTGCAGGATTTTTGTGTAAATTCGACAGACTGCCGTTACTCTGCCCGATTTTCGTATGATTTCTGATTTGGCTGAAATTGATAGATTGAATTGATACGTGCATGACTATTGATATGATTGTTCTAGATTTCTCTATTACTGCTTATTGCATCGATTATTGCATTGAATTGATTGTTACTGAAAGACAAGTGGGAACCTGGTTGAACGTTGGTTGGAGATGATACCTGTACAGGATGGTGGGCCGACGGGCTTTCCTTTAAATCATAGACCAATTATCATTGATATAACGATTGGGAGTTATAAGGAGTTTTATATGCCGACGGGCGAAAAGAGTGACGACTCTTCTTGATCGAAACCAACGTGCGGATATCTACAACAGCAATATGGATTCTACAACAGCACTATTGATAACTACAACAGCATCATTGATAATGACTAGTGTTTGTGCTTGTCGAGTAAGACCATTGTATGGATTTCCTGATATGCATTGATTTATTGATTATCCATTGATTTATTGATTTGATTGGATTTACTGTGTCGTACGATTTCATTGATTTCATCGATTGATTACCGAGCATTGATATTACTGAGCATTTATATGGACATGGATAGATATAGATATTGCATTGATAGCATAGATATGGACATCGTATAGATTCATTGATATGACTGCCTAGATTTTATAGATTCGCTGTCGCTACTGTTTCTGCACCGTACTGACTGCTTTATAGATTCATTGTTTCGTATTGATTTTCTCGATTGGTTTCATTGAATAGATTGTATTGATTCGACTGTATCGATTTGATTGACGGATATTGATTGATTGAGTTGATTTATCGATTTGCCTGCCGCTGCATTGACTGGTTTTTATTGACTATTGATTTCCGGATTGCATTGACTCATTGACCATTGACTGATACGGATTTGATAGATTGACATGCATATTTATAGCATCGCCGTGCTTTGATTTCAGTTGTAGGCTTTGGTGACCTGCTGGGCTTTGTAAAGCTCATTATATGTGGTTAAAAATTTTCAGGTCCGAGCAAGGCAACTGGAATGGAGTTCGATCAGAATGTCAGACGAATTCTTTCGCTACACGGATCTTGGGGTTGTCACAATCCTCGGGATGACGTCACCAGAGTTCGGGAAGATGATGGAGAAGATCTGGACGATGACGTCCGTCATTTTCAACAACGAGCTCGGGTCCTCGGGACGACGTCGCCAGAGTTCGGGAAGACGGTGGAGAAGATCTAGAAGACGACGTCCGTCATTTTCAACAACGAGCTCAGGTCCTCAGGACGACGTCGCCAGAGTTCGAGAAGACGACGAGAAGATGATGAGCTCGGGATGACGGATATCGACGGCGGAGGTTGGGAAGACAAACACGAAGACGAATGAGAGACAACGAACGCGACGACGAGGGACAGAGTTTGACAGCGGAGCTTGGGACTGAGCTTGACGAGCCGCTTGACATGAAGACGAGTCGAGCTCGAGCTCGGTATTAGATAGTCGAGCTCGACTCGAACAACCCCTCGCTCGGGCTCAACTCGACTCGTTTGCCCCTAGGTCATATTGTTATATGAGACCTAAATGTCATTACTGTGCATTGCGAGTAGAATTGGCAATTTATCCTTCATTTCAGTTCGTATTTACTTGAAGTGATGTGTCATTGGGAGGGACATATGCGCGCCTCTTTGTCTGTTTTGAGTGTAAAATTATAAAAAAAGTAAAGAGAGGCAGTGAACGGTATGAGCAAAGAGTTCTATATAAATTTTCCTAATTTTTTATAGTAAATTTTTTTATGTGGTGTGACTCAAATGTTTTTTTTTTTCCCAATTTTGAAATTTTTCACTTAATTCTGATGTTTATTTCCTTTATTTTTTTTATTATTTGCTTCGCTATCTGATTTACTTCCTAACATGAGAGTTCACAAAAAGTAGCAATGCACAATAATGATATAAAAACTAAAGACAATATTAAAGGTGAGGTATTAATAAATGATCGATCAATATTCAACTTTAAATAGAAAATCAAATTTCATATTGACCTAATTGAATTCAGGTTAGGTTTACCTTAAAATATAAAAAAAAAAACACAAAATTTACCAAATTACCATAGGGTTCAAGTCAAAAGATACTTCGGGTTGTACGGGCTCAGATCAAACAAGCTTTGAATCTAACAAATTGGGTCGGGTCGGGTCGCCTTGCTGCCAAATAAATTTCGGCCGAGTCAACTTCATATCATATTCAATTCTAACGTCAACCTAAATTGACTCCCTGGCCGGGCCGGACCGGGCCGGGCGGACCGGTACCTCTCACAAACGCATATTGGTGTCGTGTTCCTTACGCTTGAACATGTGCGGCACCCGAAACACCCAACGACTGGAGCCGGGCCCACTGAGCAAGTGGTGGTCCCCACTCCTTACCAACCTGGACCACTGTGTGAATCAACGGAGCCCGCTCTACACGGCAACACAAAGAGTCAACAGACTAATAAATAATAATCACCATCCTTTATTAGGCATAAAAACTATACGTTATTTTTATAGAGAAATAAATTTCCTCGCACTCCTCCATTAAACCTCATTGATAATTATAATAAATTTAACATCTAACATTTTAAATATGAGTTAAATGATCAAAATAATGAATCAAAAAGGACCTCAACAATTTCAATTTTTTATTTTTGTTTCTTGAGATTTTAAAAAGTGAACTGAAATATTTATACTTTTATGTAATTGGAGACTTATTGATTGTTGAACATTCATAGCAATTAAGTTTATCTTCAACAGAACTGCATAACACCGTATGTCGTTCGTCATTCGTTGCATTTGAACTCCAAATCTCACGCCAAAATATCGGTAGGTGAACAGTGTGATGTCAATATTGACGTCGTACTGTTCACCTATACAAAAAAAACACTCGCTTGAGAATTTAGGGAAGAAGAGAGGGAAAGAGAAGAAAAGCGCACGAATGAGGAGAGAGACAGTTACCTTCACAGGAAGCGCGCGAGGGAGGAGAGAAATGAATTTCGATTGAAGATGAATTACGTTATTTTAAAGTTTTACAGCATTTTAGAGTGTATAATGAGTTTTTCGGCTGGAGATGCTCTAATAGATTTGGAGTTTTAAGTCTTATATTTAGACTAAAATTTAGCAAATACATATATAAAAGATATGGGGTGCAAGAATCATAAAAAGACAACATATTTTTTACGTGGGAAATCCGAGAAATAGAAAAATGATGGGGCTTGACCCAGTTGAATTCTGAGAAATAGAAAATCAATGGGGCTTGACCTAGTTGAAATGATTCCACTGGGGTGCACTAGGCCGTATTCTTTACCCTTTCTTATATTTTCATTTAAAATATATGAATTTTTTCTATGATTATTGCACAACTCTTTTTTATCGATGTGTATGTCGGATCTTTATATAAAATTTGAATTTTATATTTAATATATTTATATAATTGTGAATATTTTTGACACGCAACAACCCTATTTTAATCATTAAAAAAAATAAATTATCAATTGAATCATTTTCTCTTTTAAATATGTGAATATATTAATTATCAGCATTTAATGCTAGCCTTGATGTCAATTTTTATTATAATAATGATGCACTCCGAGCAATTATTATATCCGGTGTCCGAATGCGTTTAGAGATCAATAACCATGCGCCACGTCACCTAAAACTCGATATTTTGGACTCGGTATTGCTCGGTATACATTCGGACCGTTCAGTTTTTGACCAGATGTAATAATTTCTCTAGCACTACACCTCTTCCCCACCCAACTCTCCAATATTATATTTAGAAAAATTTAAATTTATTTGCAATAGATATTTACATAAAAAGAAAAAAGAAAAACAAAACATAGATGGCGTTAACATGGAAAAAAAATAAAAATAAATTAAAATTTATTATTTGTATCAATTAATCATTTGCTTGGTTTTTAGTCAACGAGATTGTTTAGTTCAATATTTTTTTAAGATAAATAATATGATTTAAATAACAAACTTAATTGATTCGATACTAAATTTGCAATGTAATTGAATATAAAAGATCGAATATTTAGAATAATTAAGATAAACTCATATATACATCATATATACAAGATTCAAACTCAAGGCCTTAATGTGTTGGAGTTGCGACCAATAGATCATTATTAACTTGCTCGACCATTTTTCTAATGAGGGGTAGCCAGTGACCAATAAAATGAGAGTCAATTTTGAACGAGATGGTGAGTATCATTACTATTGTGGATTGTGTGCATCATCATTCGTATCGATGAGCGGCATCATTATTAATGTCAATGACTGCATATGTCAACACTGGCGTTAATGTTGGGTGTCGACCTTGATGTTCTTGCAAGCAAAGCTCTCAATTATCTTTTTTTCCTATAATTTCAGCCCAACCTCTCCAATATGTACAGGTGTTTATTTATATATATATATTTTAGAGATGCATTCTACTCATTAGACGGTCTGTGTTGATTCACTTTATCATATAATATTTTTAGGCATTTAATACCTTAATGATATTAGAATTAAACAATCTTATACATTTTGAATTTGTCTCATTGAGATGCCTTTTTTGAGTATATGAACAAAATTTTTTGAGATTATTTTGTATCTCAAACTATATCATGAATTTTCTAATTGTACTTTTGAGTGCTTGATTTATGTTCACTTAGACTTGCATCATGAAATTTTGAACATTTTTTAGTTCATTTCAACATAATGTTCATTTATGTATAAGTTTGCTAAATGATATTCATATCTTGGAACCTCAAAAATCTTAAGCTCCACAGAGGTCAACCGCAACCTCACCTGTATGTGAAAAAAAGGTTCTATGTTGCTTTCATTCAACTCGACTCTTCAGCTACCCTATAGAGTTTTTCAACAAGAAGGACCTTGGAGTCGCACTTAGCCCTCCTCTCCATGAGGAGGCCTCATAAGGCTTTTTTATATGTCATGTATTTGGGTCACCTAAACCATCCCATCAACTTCATCCCCTACCTCTCCCTTCTAGAATTTTGAGACGTAATCAATTAAAATTGACCCACATGGATTCTAAGTGTTAACCCTTTTGTGTGTCGGATGTCACTAAAGATCAGCAAGACACAAAGCAACAATCTTAATAACCAGAATATGGGTCGTGAATCATGATAATATAACGTTTAAGAGTGTCTCATATACGTCTTCTCTTTTCAATGTTGTTCAAGTCTCAGCGTCAATAATCATCACACATCAATGTCCTTGCCTCCACAACTTCATTTTTTGTGGGTCTAAACCTATAATGACATATAGACCCTTGTGCCATGACCTATAATCATTACCAAATAGATCTCTAATCCAACACAAGTGCCAATGAAGAGAAAACAAACCTTTGAGCTCTCTTTAAGAGGAGCAACAAAATGAAGCATAGGACACAAAAAAGAGACATGAATACTCAAAAATTGAGGATAAAAATGAGAGCCAAATCGTGTATTGCAAACATAAAGCATTTTTGCCACGTGCTGGGATCACATTCGCTCTTTCTTGGTCGATCTTGCTTCTATCTTCTTTCTCTTCTTCTCTCACAGTGAGGATCATTATGTAAGGCGATGAAATCAATATGATATGTACAAATTATATATGAATCAAGCAGTTGATAAATGAACAATATAAATCAAAATGATCAATAAATAGTAAAGAGTTAGAAATCCTATATCTCTTAAATCTATCAAAAAATTGTAAATCTTTAACGAAGATACATACGCCAATGTTATATTCAATTATTCTTCATTGTTCTATCAGTTATATGAATCTTTTTTTTTTTTTTTACCAATTATATGAATCGTGAATGTACATATGTCTCATCAATATGCTATGGATATGTAGTGCTGCCAAATGCCTGCTACATCTATATTTTTAATATATGTAATCAAGAACGTTGTGTTAGTTAAACTATAATTGTCATGTATGAGTATGCAATGCATGAATAAGTTATCCATCTTATTTTTTCTTATTTATCAGTTCCTTATATATCATTCTATATGATATTAATCCAAGCATCAGTGTCGTATAGAAAGGATCTCTAGCTTTTAAGTGGCATCTTCAACACCTTTAACCTCAACTATCATCAATTGGTCATCAGTCTTGAGCGTATCACTATCATTCATAAATTTTAAATCAGTTCAGTGATGATTTTCAATAAATCAGCAAGAGTTGCCACTCTACCCGTTGATGTAATAAATTAATTAGTTGCAGACTAACATATATGATTAGAATAAAAATCTTTTATTTAAAGGATAGATTGTTGACCTACCACCATGTACAACAATTCAATATATGTATGAAATGAAATATTCTATGAAATATAGAGAAATCTATACACTATTCATTAACTAAAAAAATTATAACTATTAATTTCGGTGAAATCCGATAATATCACTGTCTAAATGCTTAGGATAATGATATTTATGATATATAAAAAGGTAAACGGTAAAAGTTTATAAATCATGAGAAAATGCATTTTTAGTAGATTTTGAAAATTAAGATTATAACTATCAAAATCATTGAAAACAAATGTATGATTCGAGTTGTCTATCACATATCACAATCAAAAGAAAAAAAAAATGAAGGACAAAAATTAAATTTTTTTTTACAAATTTCAAGTCGTCATATATTATAACCAATATTTACGGGTGTCAACAAATGATTCGACCCGCCGACTTGACTCGAACCTAACCCGAAAAATGAGGATTGAAGTTGATCCAATTAATAAATGAGTCAAGTTCAAGTTAGAATTCTGTCCCGTTTATTAAATGGGTTGCATTTAGGTTGATCTGCCAACCCGATTTTGACTCAGAAGTGATCCTTTAATATTTTCTTTTCTTAACTTTTTTTTATTTGTTTGTATGATATTCTTATTTTTTATTAATTAACCTAACATATAAAAATTCATATTTCTTTTTGACAAATCAAATAAAAAAATTTCTTATTTTCTTTTCTTCCTATTTACTACCATACAATCATGAGCCTATCATGCATATAAAACTATCCATTTAGTCGTATGGGAGTAGCAAATTTTATAATCTTATCCAGGAAATTCTACAAATACAACATATATCTTGTGACAAGCATCTTAGCGTAAAGAGAGTTGCGCCATCCCAAATATGTCATTGTGATGGGATTTTTGCCTTAGTGTGAAGTTCTTGGCGGTGGCAAAATAATGGTATGACAGAACTGAAATGACTGAAGAAAAAAATTTCAAGAGAAATGTTTTTGCTTGAATTCCGGGAAGTGTTTCTGGCCTTTTGATAGTTGCCATTGCCAACTCAACTAAGTATAAAGTTCAGGCTTAATCACGAAAAGGAAAACAAAAGAAAGCATGCAACATGCATGAACTTCAGAATTTTCTTCAGCCTTACCTTCCCTCACTTTATCCAAAGCTCACTCATGCAGGACCCCCTGCAAATGAAAAAATATCACCTTCTAATGATCAAGCTGCTTTAGCATTTCCCTTTTACTTTGAATATGCAATCCTTTAATTCCTTAGAATCTTCAATATCCTATAAGCAAGGGCGTATCCAATCTTAATTCTCAGGGGACAAACTTATAAGTAAAAGTGTAGAGTGTTTTTCATAAATATCCTTACAACCAAAATTTATTCCGAGGGAGCTGCCTCTCGACCCCTATTTGTTCATCGTTGTACGCTTCGCAGATATGCCGGGGGTCTAGGAACAAATTTTGGTTGTAAAGATATTTTTTGATTCTTTTTACTAGTCCTTTTTGTATTTTGTTCATCTTTCTCTAACAATAACATCTTTACACAATGTGTTTAATTATGTTGAGACAATTGCCTAAAGATTATAGTATTTTAAAATTTTTAAGGGAGGCAATTGCCTAAAAATCCCTTATAATAAAGACTAAAAAATACATGGAAAATGACCAAATTACATAAAGAATCATATAATAAAGAATTTTTTTTTTAAGGTGGATCCGCCCATGCCTATAAGAGATCTCTTGTCCCAAACTGGACCCAAAGTACTGAATAATTTCATACAAATTGCAATTATACAGTGCTTTTGAAGTTTCACATGTGAATTGAAATGTTCAACACTTTCAAACAAGCACTAGCCATCCGATCAAGAATGGATGTCTCTGATTACTTGACAACATATAACAAGTTGTGTTTGTTGCTATCTATGCTGGTCTCTTTGAAGAAGACAGTGTCACAGGCTTGGTCACAGTGGTCTTCATGTGAGCCCATGTGAGGAATGAGAACAGACAGAGGAGCTAAAGTGCTCAAGTCTTGTGGAACCTTCATGTACATGAGCTTGAAGAAGTGCTCATATGTGCTTAATTTGCAAGTATTTAGACTTTTCTGCAAAATTGCACCAATGTTTCGTATTATGGGCCATGGCTGTGGAGAAAAGAACATGATATGCGCTCAGAAGACAGTTCATGTCTCCACATTAATGTATTGGAGAGCTATAGGTTTTGTTCGTTTGCTTAGGATAGTAATTTTAGTAAAAAAGTTATCTGAATATTAAGATTAAAATTATATCAGAATGAGCTTAAAATTATATCAGAAGCAAAAAAAGAAAATGATGATGCAAAGTTTTATAGGAAAATAGTATCTTTATATATTATAGATTATGAAATGATTAGAAATGGCTCATTAAAAATGATCACTTATGTGCACAGGCTTTAATCAGTTAATGCACACTGGTCAGTGACCCACAGTAAATGTCTTTTCTTGGAAGAAAAGAAAGGTAATATTTTCTATAAAGCTTTCTTTATGGAGAAAGATCTCATATTTGGAGAATCTTATCTTCTTCCTCTCTTTTCTACCAGCTTATTTTTACAGATAATTGCATCTCTCTCTCTCTCTCTCTCTCTCTCTCTCTCTCTCTCTGGTTTAGTATTTTCCAGTCAAAGACAGATCTGCCTTCACAAGCAGTGGATCACATGTGCAAAGGATTCATATGACATATACATAAATAAGTTCACTGTAGATGGGTGGAGATCATCAAAGCAAGTTGTCATAAGTGCATAGAATCTTCCAAAAAAATGTAAATTCTCTGAAAGAATACAAACAAGTAACTGTACCTTTTCTGGCAAATAGATTTCCAATTTCTAAGGCCCTATGAACAAGCAATAAGTAAACCGAAATAGCCCACAAATTAATCAAAAATGATCTCTCATGTTGTAACCATGATATAAAATTGATCTCAATTTAGTCATTTGATTATACAAAGCTGATCCTAATTTAGTCTCTAAGAAATCATTTTGAATCAATTTTGTATAGTTAAGGGATCAAATTGAAATAAAGTGATGCTTTGGGACTAAATTGGTCATATATGAATAATCGCGATACTATTTTGAAGTTTATGCCATAAACAGTAAGTAAATCCATCTAAGGTTTCGTTTGGGATCGGACTGCTTTCTCATTGTTTCTTAAAGCGGTTTTTTAGTAAAAAAATTAATTTTTTTATAAGAAAACTACTTTAAAAAGCAGTAAGAAAGTCATCTTAAACGAAGTCTAAGTTATCCATGAAAAATTATGACTAGTTAACACAGTTTCAATATTTTTGCTCATGTGGTAATTTAAATATAAAAGAAGTAATATAGCATAAAAAAATGATATTAAAAATATAAAAGAGCAAGCATTAAATTGCTCTCTAAGTTGTAAGAATTATGATTGTTTAATAAAAGAATTGCTATGACATTAATATATATTGATAGAATGACTGAAATGAAGATATTATAAATATCATACAATTATATTATAACATCACAGAGAGAACATTTCATAGCGAAATTCATCACTTAAATGCAGAACTGAAGCTCATTAGATCACCACAGCATGCTTTGAAGAATCAAAACTGGAATTTTGGAGATTAAGGCTTCTTATATGATATTAATCTGCAATTATCAAGCAAGCATCTCTCTTATGAGAAAGTTAATGAACCAGCTCCAGAGAAAAAAGGTACAAATTCATCTCAAGAAGGATTGGTTCTTTTCATGTGAGTGAAAAGTCTGGAATGTTTATTTTTATGATGAAAATTTTATTTATTCATCAAAGTAGCAGGCTTTGAACCCCACCAGACAATATAATGACATATTTGAGCAATTGAAAATGATTTTTGCATCAAATGTGTTTGCTAACATAGGAGAAATGAGGGATTGAATATAGCTTCAGTTATTTTCATCTTCTTTCTCATGCCATGGAAGTCACGGGTCTGCTTTCAAATTAAAAATAGAAAAATGTGCATATATAAAGGAGAAAGTGCAGCTGATAAAAGCCAGAGAAGTTTGTGGTAATCTTATGATGAGGGGTTGCTTGGTCGGAAATATTTATTTTTCTTTATTCTAATTTATTCTTCCATAATTAAGTTTGGCTTTCTTTCTGTTTCTTAAAGCAGCTTTTTAATAAAAAATTAAAATTTTTTAACTATAAAGCTGCTTTAAGAATTAGGAAGAAAGCTGTCCCAAACAAAACCTTAGTTTGGAGCAAATGAAATAAAAAAATACTAGAATGGATCATAGTTTCTTAGACAGAGCAGTGGATCATAATTTGAATAAATTTTAATGTGTGGATGGGGGAATTTCATAAGATTTGGCCAAAAAAAAAACCCAGAATGTTGGGGAGAAAACTTGCACTTATTTATGATATGATGAGTAAAGAAAGAGATTAAATATAGCACTGCATTAACTTATAAATCATTACTAGTCTGACCACACGGCAAGAGATTACACTGGAAGCTGTTATTGCTTTTCTTCATGCCCTCCACTCTCCCAGAACTATATAGTCACCCTTCAGTAAAATTGCTAATCCCAATGTTTCACTATACACGTTCATAGCTTGAAAGTCATAAGATTTCTCAAGTATATGGTGCTGAGTAGAAGTTGGCACCTTTGCCTCTTCTCGCATTGAACCTATGGCTTTCTTTGTGGAAAAACATAGGGATATGCTGGTCTCTATAGAGTCTCAAAAATCAGTTCCCACCCCATTTCTCATCAAAACTTATCAACTTGTTGATGATCCATCCACTAATCACATAGTGTCTTGGGGAGAAGAAGCTACCAGCTTTGTGGTTTGGAGACCTCTAGAGTTTGCGAGAGATATCCTTCCCAATTACTTCAAACACAACAACTTCTCAAGCTTTGTGAGGCAACTCAACACCTATGTAAGTTTTTCATTGCAACCATATTCTAATACTTTAGAACTATGTCTCCTTATCTTCTGCTATCAAACACAAAGCTTATTCAACTGTTATCTTAGATGAAAAACGCCTACTATCAAAACAAGCATTTCAACTATACAAGCTCTATTCTTTCTTCAAATCCCTCACCAAAATCTCTGCAGGGTTTCAGGAAAATAGTTATCGACAGATGGGAGTTTGCTAATGACTTCTTTATAAAAGGAGGAAAAAATTTACTCTCTGAGATTCACAGAAGGAAGACTTCTCAAGCCTCTTCACAATACAACTCACCAACACCATTTCATTACCATGATGAAATAAGCAGTTGGATTGAACCTCCAATATTGTCTCTACCAAATAGAGATGAAAATACATTCATTTCTGCACTTTCTGAGGTCAATGAGAGGCTGAGAAGGAAGAACTCCTACCTATTATCAGAACTCGCTAATGTGAAGAAACTCTACAATGACATTATCTACTTCATACAAAGCCATGTCAGCCCAATGCCCGCAGAGCAAAGTTTGATGAGCACAAAGCCTTGTAGGCTTGTAGAGATTGATCCTTCAGATCATCAATGTTCTAAAAGCAATGCGATATTAGATGGCTCATCAAAGCAATCAAAGGAGCCAAATAGCACAGTTAAGCTGTTCGGCGTTTCGCTTCATGGAAAGAAGAGATTACACTAGGAAATCGGAGGCGGCGAAGGGTGTGAAAGAGAGTAATTTGATTGTTAGTAGAACATAAGGAACATGTGTGAATAGTGCATTGATTGAGTAAAAGAGAAAGGTGTTTACCACTAAGTTTGAATTATAAATTGACAAGTTAATTATAACTTGGAAGGTTCACCATGTATGGGATATCTTGTTTTCATGTTTTTAGTTTTAAATAAATTTAATATCAACTTTTCAATTTGAATTATGATCAATGGAAAGAGAGAGGTAAGCTAGAAATGCTTTGAGCATTTCAAATAGGATGATGAAACTGACAAAAATTGGTTTTTGATTGTGATATTATTGTCCTCTGTCAAATACTGAACTGTTTTTAATGCTCAATAGACTTTTAACAGCTGCATTACTTCCTTCCGGAAAGAAGTTTTGATAACTTTATTGGGATATACAGAAATGTTCTCACATGGTTCTGCTTTTAAGCCAGAGAAAAGCTTTCTGAATCTTTTGTAGTCATGCATTAAATTCATACAGTTGTTTTTTAGGCTTTTTTTCAAATTATTATTATTATTTTGTATTGTGATGTTATTTCTTGTTTGTGGTTAAGGAACAAAAGATTTGCTGAAAATTATCCTTGTGTTGAAGAAAAGCAAAGATAAATAAAACTAATGAATTTTTTATGCATAAATGTAATTAGTTCAAAATGATTAAGCAATATCAGTGACTCTAATTTATTTTCTTTTATCAACTTCTGACATATCAAGCTTACTAGGAGAGAGAGAGAGAGAGAGAGAGAGAGAGAGAGAGAGAGAGAGAGAGAGAGAGAGAGAGAAGGGGGATCAAACTATATGTAACTCCATTTGTCCTGAATAGACGCAAGATGATCAAGTTGAGGTATATTTGAAGTGAAGATATAAGAAGGCATCAAAATATGCGCATGTGAATTATGTTTTACATAATTTGCATTCATGTTTTGCATTTCATCTTAAAGTTATGTTCAAGTTTAAATCAAATTCATGTTATTGCCATAAAAAAAGTTCATGTTATTGCCATGTAAAAGTTCAAAATTTGATTATGTTGTTGCTTTGATAAATATATACTATTGACATGCGTAACTATTATTAATAATTAAGTGTATTGTTATAATCATATTATGAATAGAATATTACATAGTTACAATATTGCTTTAAGTGAAATATAAAACTTCCTATTTATTTCTTATATAATTTATTTTAATTATAAATTTTGAATTTTTAGCAGGTCTGAGGTAGCCTACTGAGCAAGTGGATCGCTCACCCTATATATTTAGAAGTTATTTCAGAAAAATATAAAATGCAGACTAATTAGAGAAAAAACTAATAAGGTTAAAAGTTCATATTGTAGGTATGTTTTTATCTTGGAATTATTTCTTTTGTGCTCCATTCATTTATGTATATGAGCTAATATGGGGAAAAAGTTAATGGGTAGACAAGGTACTATTGCAATAGATATTACAATTGGCATGTCTTACAAACAATAGCTATGAAGCAAGTGAAGATTGGGGCATGGGTCTTGTGGGTGATGATTGAGATGTGAGTGAAGGTTTTTGCATAAGTCTTGCAAGAGAAGGTTGAAATGCACATGAATGTTATGGTGTATATCTTGTGATTAAGTCATTAAAGACTTCTTATAGGATTTTTTTTAAGGATTTGGATGAATTTTAGAACTCGAAAAAATCTTTAAAACGATGATTTTTAGAACTTGAAAAAATCTTTAAATCATTGATTTTTTTAAGAGCGTTATAAAATTATTAGAAGTTTTCCTTGTAACATTGATCTACAACAAAATTGCTCCATATATGCCTAGTTGATTTGAGTTAATCTAAAGTTCATATAATTCCGAGGATCAAAGGTGGAGCAATTTTTTTCATGTAAGTGCACATATTGTTATTTTTTTATAAAAAAAACTCAACCTTTTTCATTCAGGCTCAGATTTGTGCATTGATGATTTTAAATTATTTTTTAAAATTGTCATTATAAAAATATAAAATATATGATTAGAAACTTTTCAATCTTTTAAAATATTTATACAACTCTAAATTATTGGAACAATGATACTCTGATAATCGAAGTACATTCAATCAGCGCAATAAGTTAAATAAAGAACAAATATTTAATTTGTTCTAACATTAGTAACCCTAAACACTAATCTCAATTCTCAAAACATTCATATAGTTGATTCCTGAAATAATATTGTTTCCAAATTAAACTTACAGTTAATGGAAAGAAAATTTAATTAATAAGCATTGAAAGATGAAAGACAAAGCACTTATAATTTATAAAAGTGCTCAAAAAGCATGCAAGTCTTAGAGTTAATCTCAACCTTATAAGCGGTAGGCATTGAACCATTAAAATTCAAATTCTCCTCACCAACTTCGGATATTTCTGAAAGAGTTCATGTGAAATTCCTCTACTGATTATGTTCAATAGTATATCACCTCATATAGTGTCATTACTCAATCAACCTAATAGAAGAAGCATGACCATCCTCAAATAAATATCAACATCAAAGTCCACCCATGGATATATGAATTGTTAAAAATCAACCCAAAATTCAGAAAGAATCATAATTGAACATAATTTTGAGATATGAAAGCATCCATAAATCCTTACCCATTTAGAATAAGATGGAACTTTTCCCTCTTGAGACAAAGGCATGTTAATAACAAAAGAGGAGATGACCTAACCGTACTATCCCTACCCTACTTGCAACATTCTCTCATTATCACTCACAACTTAATCTCTCTCTCTCTCTCTCTCACACACACACACACACACACACACACTTTAAATACATTGTTAACTCTAGTTTAAGAACACTTTTTTCTTATTGTGTACTTTACATTAATCTAGTTTATCTTTACTTAAATCTCAAATGAACACAATCAAATGAAATTATCTATTTATGCTCCTTGGGTATTTAATAATACTCAGCATGCCCCATTATGTTTTAATTCATATAATCAAATTACTCCAAAATATTTTTGTACTCTTTATGTTACACTCCATTTTGACCCCTTTTTCAATCAACTTGGAAAAGAATATGAAGAGACATATCTCTCACTAATATATATTATAAAATACTCTTATCAGGATCAGGTGAATAGGAAATAACCTATCAAGACTATCCCAACACGACAAGTATTTCCAATCTTAAGATTCTATCCAAATATTTTAACATTGGAAGCATATTTAAACACATTAAATGTAATACAGTTCATACTAAACGTTTAGATAAGTTTACATACCCAACATTAGTTTGTCGATAAAGCTTCATATTCTAATTTCTATACACAACCCCAAAATATATGTATACAAAAGGTTTTAACCCACCTACATAAAGTCCCACAAGCTCCTTCCTTTTTGTTGCAGTATAATCACTATTAATGAGCTAAAACTCAATGAAATAAACACCACAGTATAAGCAATAATAAATATAAAATTTGTAGTTAATTATAAATAATATTGAGATTTCTGTAGGAATCAAAAGCTACATATAAAATCAATGCATAATTAACTTTACACATTTCCTATTATGTTTACTTTTCAATACTTTAGCCAAATCATATAATTATTATAGGTTTTTGCACACTTATAGCTCTCTCATTCAATGTTGGGTTAAAATTCTCAAATATTAGAAGTGAGAGTACATATCTATCATTCAAGGTTGATTTGAATTTTCAAATTTTAGAACTGAGAGAATCGATTATCTCCTGTACGATCCCTAAGACTTACATCATCAGGTCTTTAACCTTTGCTTGTGTGGTTCCATCATATGATTTTTACCATTTATCTTTCATGAAGCTTCACATTTTCATAATATACATCTTTATCCCGTAAAAATCTATGTATCCCATAAACTCAACCGATGAATGCTAAAACCAATTCCAACCCTTAACCCAACAGTAGGATTAGAGATCAGTCGTTGCATGCTTATGCTAGTGGAACTGTTTGTGGGAGAAAATAGGGTAACACTGTATACTTACTTTTTGGATAAAAATGTGGGTATTATAATTCATGCAACTTCTTTCTCTTTTTCTCTCTTATCTCTCTCATCCTCTTCATAAAGTAGCCTTGAAGAATATAATTTTTAATCAGTCACGCTCTTTGCAAACCTTTGACGAACTCACTCTTTCTCTTACCTTTTCGGGCAGATGAGTTATCAATGTCAACATTAAGGGTGTCTATAAATGTTATCAAACCTTATTATTATTTAGGGTGACTTTTTGTCTTAAGGGAAGATGTAGTTATTATTTGGATTGGGTTCGGGTTGACCCCAATATATAACTCAAAATTGCTTGGTCAATTACTATTTGGATTCATGAATTGAAAATATAAAAACACATTATTAAAATAGATGTATATTAATAGGTTACACGAATTGTGTTGATATATGAAAATGCATAATCCATACAATAAATTTGTTAAACAGGTTGAATTTGGGTTAGACGGGTTTGTGTTGAGTCAAATTGGGTTAAACATCTCGACCCACATAATAAAAAGGTTTGATTGGAGTCCAGAAGATTTGGATATGATCGACTTTAGATTCAAACTAGACTCATAAAATCAATTTAATATCCGTTGTCAACTTGAGGGATTGATTTGAACCATCTAATGATGCTGTTAATTTAGTGGATTTCTTAAAAGTTGAATGCAATATTCCTCACCCTATCATCAAATATTATTTTGTTGTTCGACACTCAAGTCATGTTTGATGCACAATATCTTTAGACTCCATCACCTATAATAATCCATAATTACAAAATCTTCAATATATGTTATTGATCGCAGCCCAAATTTCATGTACCTTCATTTCATATCTTTAATTATAGGAAATTTTTATATCTCGTGTGTATGGTGACTATGGTCTTCATATAATACCAACACAATCATTCTTATTAATATTATCTTAAAATAGTTTTAGAAAACGACAAATTTTTTTTTTTTTTCTTTTTGAGCTTTTGGTGCGCGTTGGAGCAATAGTCTGCTCCACTCTCCAGCACAGAATTAGTTATGTTATAGTATACGAGCAAAAATTTACTTGTCGCATTGGTCATCCACTCATCCAGGACCAACCCAGAAGGAAGAGGAAGAGGGAGCACTTGCTACAATGCTACTGGAAGCCACAGGTAGGAGAATTTCGGTGGACCCGGAGCAAAAGTTGCCAAAAACCGTGGGCAGTTGTTTGGTTCCTCAATCTGTTTCTCCGGTCAAACTTCCCCGCCGAAAAGCCTAGCGATCAGGAAAAAGGCAAAAAAAATCCCTGTTTTTTATACTTTACAGCATTCAGATCATTCAAAGAAATTCATTAGAAGCGGAGCAGACCGAAACTTCCTCAAAACTCCTTTTTTTTTATTTGATTTCAATTTATTTTCCCCCGTTCTCCTCGCTCTACTTAAAAACACCATTAAAAGATCCATCTTGCAATGACCCGTCACTCAAATTCTTTCAAGACGGCGACTTCAAGGTGCGACAGCAGCGATGATGGTACAGTAAGATTCTTTTCGCCGATGAAGATCGTCAGTCCGTGTTGGAAGGCTTCCGCCGGCAACACAGCCGACGACGGCTTTTCGCTTAGCCGCAGCGATGGTCTCTTACGGTACAAAGACGTTGGGAAGCACGTTGCCGGGGAGTTCTCCATGGCCGTCGTGCAAGCGAACAACCAGCTCGAAGACGGAAGCCAGATTGAGTCCGGTCCGCTTAGCTCTTCCGATGCTGGCGACGCAATTAATGGAACATTCGTCGGAATATATGATGGCCATGGCGGGCCGGAGACCGCGCGGTTCATTACCGAGAACTTGTTCAGCAACCTAAAAAGTAAGTCTATTGGCGTTTCATCCCCTTTTTTTAAAATGAATGTAGATTGGAAATTTGTTCTGGAATATTTGCGCTAAAGGCCACATTTTGAGTAATATGCGCAATGGGTTTAATAGATTTGACTGATATTCATATTGATTTTTGGGAGTAAAGCAATGGGGGTTCACAGTTGGGCTATTCATTTCCTATCAAAAAATTTAGTATTTCTACCTAAACTTAATCTCAAGTGGCTTAACAATTGACAGTTTTTGTTCTAATGGAGTGCCTTGTTTGCAGAGGTTGTTTCTGAACAGAAAGGGATATCAATAGATGCTATTAGAAAGGCATTTTCTAACACAGAAGAGGGGTTTCTATCCCTTGTAAGAAAGAAGTGGAAGAGAACACCACAGCTTGCATCAGTTGGTTCGTGCTGTTTGATTGGTGTAATATGTGCTGGAATGTTATATGTTGCGAATCTCGGCGATTCTAGATCCGTGTTGGGAAGATTAGACGGTACTAAGAAAGGGATTGTCGCCGTTCAGATGACAACAGATCATAATGCGAGCAATGAGGCTGTGAGGAATGAGCTGTGGTCATTGCATCCTCATGATTCTGATATTGTAGTTCTGAAACACAATGTTTGGCGTGTAAAAGGCCTCATACAGGTTTTTTTCCCTATAAATCAAGCAAGATATGCATTATTTGAAAAGTTTTCTCAAAATTGTTAGGTTGGCCTTCTTTTATGCAAAATAGAATAAAAAAAGCCATGATTTGTGTAGAATATGAAGTTTAGTTGCTAATAACTCACAAGTAATGATTGTAGGTTATGTCTGTTATGGAGATGGAATTCAGAGCATATTCCTCTGCCAAACACGTGGTCTGCTATGCTACGTAAAGGCCTTAGTCTGCACATGTTCTGTTATAACAAACCTGTACTGAAGCTTTCTGTTTTCAGCTATATAAATGTATTACTGTGCTGTAATATGGTTAGCTAATGAAAGCATTATTTGGCTCAATTTCTCTCTATCTATTCTTCACTATTCTTCTCTATGTTTATACATTATTAGTAGCTTAGATTTCCTTTCATGGTATCAGAGCAGTAGTATCCTACTGTTCATCATGAGTTCATCATCATCAGCTTCTTCAACGGTTCAGCCGGCCAAAGCAGCTGTTACCGTAGGTATGATGGAAGCTACAGTTCCATCGCAGCTTAAATTTTTGATGTCAAATGTAAAAAATGTCATTGCAAATCCATTGACGGCAGATAATTATCCGACCTGGAAATCACAAATTGTAAAACTTTTTCGTGCAAATGGTTGTGAAGGCTTTCTTGATGGTACAGCTCATTGCCCAGATCAGTTTCTTTCTGATTCCAGTGGTTCTCCGGTTTTAAATCCACAGTATACTACCTGGGTTCTCATCGATCAAAACTTGGCCGCCGCTCTTTATTCTGTGATCTCCCCTGCTATACTTCCTTATGTATTAGCGCTCGACTATTGCACTGAAATTTGGACGACCATTGGCAAGCGTCTCCAGTCTTCTACCCGCTCGAGGATTATGCATTTGAAGAATGAGCTACAGCATCTCACTATGAAAGATAAGTCCATGACTCAATATTTACTGGAAATTAAATCAAAGGTGGATTCTCTCGCTGCTGCCGGAGCATCATTGGACTCGGAAGAAGTTATTCATCATACATTGAATGGATTGCCGGCGACTTATCAGGCATTTAAAACAGCCATTCGCACAAATCTCCAACCACTTTCGTTGGATGATCTCTACACGTTATTGTGTAGTGAAGAGTTGAATTTAGCACATGAAATTACTCGAGAGATGAATTCGCTGCAGCTTACTACTCCGACCACTGCTCTTGTTGCTTCGCGTGGTCGTGGAAGAGGTCGTTTTAACACCTCTCGTGGTCGACCTGCTTCACTGCCCAAATCGAATTTCAATTTTTCTTCCAGCAGTCGTGGTGGCCGCTCATCTAGACCGTTTGTTGCTTGTCAAATCTGCGGCAAGCCAGGTCATACAGCAGTTCGCTGCTGGTATCGGCATGACCCTCAATATTCAAGTGACCCGCCAACCTCTGCTCTGTTTTCTCCGACCAATGCAACGCCTACAACTGAGTGGTATTTGGATAGCGGGGCCTCATCTCATCTTACATCCGATCCCACTCTTCTTCACTCGTCTCAGTCTTACACTGGCACGAATCAAGTTGTCCTTGGCAATGGCCAGCAACTTCCTATTCAAACCACCGGTAATGGTATTCTCCCTACTCCGGCAGGTAGTTTGCAATTATCGCAACTTCACTTTGTTCCAAATTTGTCATTTAATCTTCTCTCTGTTCACCGTTTAGCTGATGATAATCACTGTGACATTTCATTTTCTCCTCATGGTTACTTCATTAAGGATCAGAGGACGCAGCAGCTTCTTCTTCAGGGACCCTGTATTAATGGGCTCTATCCCATTTCCTCTGCTTCCGTCGCACCATCCCAGTCGTCGTCGTTAGCTCTGTTCTCTGTGCAAGTCGTTCCCGATCTTTGGCATCGTAGATTGGGGCATCCTTCGGCTCGCACGTTATCTTCTCTTGCAAAGCATTGTTCTTATATTCGTCCAAACGTAATTGTCTCTGTTTGTCATGTTTGTCAAATGGCCAAGAGCCATCGTCTTCCCTTTGTTAAATCTTTAACTCGTTGTAACAAGTCATTTGCTTTAATACATTCTGATATATGGGGTCCGTCTCCCACTTCTTCTGTCTCTGGTTATCGTTATTACATAGTTTTTGTTGATGATTTCTCTCGGTTTGCATGGGTTTATCCTCTCCTCAAGAAATCTGATGCGTTTATTAAATTCTGTGAATTTAAACGTATGGTTGAATGTCAATTCAACACCTCTATCAAAGCTTTCCGCACGGATGGAGGTGGTGAATATTTGAATCATCAATTTCAAACATATCTGAAACATTGTGGCATCCTTCACCAATATTCGTGTCCTTACACACCTTCTCAAAATGGTGTCGCTGAGCGTAAACATCGTCACCTTTCTGAAATGGTTCGTTCTCTCTTATTTGCAGCACATTTACCTCAATATCTATGGGTTGAAGCCCTCATTACTGCAGCGCATTTAATTAACTGCTTGCCCTCTTCTAATACTTCAAATATTTCTCCTCATGAGTTGCTCTACAATACACCACCTTCATATACTCATCTTAAAGTGTTTGGGTGTTTATGCTATCCCTGGCTTCGTCCATATAGTTCTAACAAACTCTCTCCATTCTCTCGTTCCTATGTTTTTCTTGGTTATGCGTTTCCTCAAAAAGGCTATCGCTGCCTTGACATGGCTACACATAAACTCTACATCTCTCGCCACGTTGTGTTTAATGAATCTGTTTATCCTTTTTCTTCCTCTACGTCATCTACTGTTTCTGATGTTTTTCCACCTAACATTCCATTTTTATTACTGGTTCCCACAGCTCATACATCTGTGTGTGGTAAACCGATTAAGTCTCCTCAACCGTCTCTGTCTTTATCATCAAAGTCACTCCCAGGTTCTACCCCAACTTCAAGCAGCTCTTTATCTGCTGCTCCCATTTCTATTTCTTCACGGTCTGTTCCACTTCCAACTTCTCCTTCTGTGCATCCCATGCTTACTCGGCTTAAGCATGGCATTCTAAAACCAAAGCAAATCTTTAATTTAGCTCATATAGTTCATCCCGAAGATCCTACCACTTTTTTGCAGGCCTCCAAATCAGAACACTGGCGAAAGGCTATGTCTATGGAGTTTAACGCACTTCAATTACAAGGTACATGGGATATTGTACCACCTTCTGCAGCATCTAATGTGCTTGGTTGCAAATGGGTTTATCGTACCAAACTCCAATCTGATGGTTCAGTGGCTAGATACAAAGCCCGTTTGGTCGCTCAAGGATTTAATCAAACTCTTGGTTTGGATTATCAGGAAACTTTTAGTCCTGTCGCGAAGATGCCCACGGTTCGCGTATTTATCCTGGTTGCTATTCATCATTCTTGGCCTATTGCCCAACTGGATATCTCCAATGCTTTCCTTCATGGTAAGCTTACTGAGCAGGTATATATGCAACAACCTCCGGGGTTTGTTGATTCAACTCATCCCGATTACATTTGCAGTCTTAAGAAAGCTATTTACGGTTTAAAACAGTCTCCGAGACAATGGTATGCTACATTGTCTACCCATCTTCAACAATTTGGTATCAAATTCAGTGCAGCGGATCCTTCGTTAATGGTATATCATTCCGGTTCCAGCTCCCTTTATATTTTAATATACGTAGATGATATTTTGTTGACTTGTAATGATAGAGTTCTCCTAGATAAACTGCTTACAAGTTTAAAAGCTCAGTTTTCAATGCGCTACCTGGGAAATCTTTCTCAATTTTTAGGCATTCACGTTACTGCCTTACCTTCTGGTGTTCATTTAAATCAAACACTCTATGCTCGGTCAATTGTTCAGAAGGCTGGCATGGAAAACAGTAAGACTGTTTCGACACCTAGCAGCTTAAAATCTGCTATTTCCTCTGACCGTTTGCAGCAGTTTTCAAATCCTGTTCTTTATCGTCAGCTGGCCGGTTCGTTACAATATTTGACGCTGACTCGTCCTGATATTGCCTTTGCCGTTCAACAAGTTTGTCAGCATATGCATAATCCGCTGCAGGTTCACTTCGAGCAACTCAAAAGGTTACTTCGTTATGTTAATGGCACTATCAGCTATGGGCTTTCTCTCTCTCGAGGTTCCATGGAACTACATTGTTATGCGGATTCTGATTGGGCTGGGGACTGAACTGATCGAAAATCAGTTTCAGGTTATTGCAATTTTATTGGTAATTCTCTCATTTCTTGGCAAGTAAAGAAACAATCTACGGTTACTCGTTCTTCGACTGAGGCGGAATATCGTTCTTTAGCTACCGCTGCATCCGAAGTTATATGGCTTCGTCGCCTGCTGTCCGATTTTCGTCTTCCTCCTCACGCTCCAACACCGTTGTATTGTGATAATACGTCGGGTATTGCGCTGGCTAATAACCCCGTATTTCATGCCCGGACAAAGCATATTGAAGTTGATTGTCATTTTATTCGGGACTGCATTCAAACCAAACAAATCATTGTTCATCATCTTGCTACTCAAGATCAAATTGCTGATCTCTTTACTAAATCTTTACCGATTAACCGCTTCAAGCTTCTCTCCAGCAAACTGATTGCAGCGAATGCCTCATCAGTTTGACGGGGCCTGTTATGGAGATGGAATTCAGAGCATATTCCTCTGCCAAACACGTGGTCTGCTATGCTGCGTAAAGGCCTTAGTCTGCACATGTTCTGTTATAACAAACCTGTACTGAAGCTTTCTGTTTTCAGCTATATAAATGTATTACTGTGCTGTAATATGGTTAGCTAATGAAAGCATTATTTGGCTCAATTTCTCTCTATCTATTCTTCACTATTCTTCTCTATGTTTCTGCATTATTAGTAGCTTAGATTTCCTTTCAATGTCCATAGAGCGAAAAGAATAGAAAACATAACAAAATATCAATTGGTGACTACGGCTTCGTTTGGGGTTATTTTTTATCTCTTATTAAAACGGAGTTTTAGTACAAAATTTTTAATTTTTGTACTAAAACTCCGTTTTAAGAAGCATTGAAAAAGCCGTCCCAAACGAAACCTACATCTTATAAAACCTGCTACGAATTTCATTATGATTTGCTTATGAAGAATTACAAATCTAACTCCTTTAATACAAATGTAAAATGACACCCCCCTCATTGGGAAGAAAAAATTTGGTCTACTTATGATTATGTTTGCTGTTTTTTATTAGAAGGTAAAAACTAGGCTCCACTAGTTAACATGTTGTAGGGTAAGCTACTACAACCATACTTGTTGTTCTCAACGCTCTATTTGTTTTCTATACAGATATCCAGATCTATTGGTGATGCATATTTGAAAGATTCACAGTTCAATCAAGAGCCTCTGCTTGCTAAATTTCGGCTTCCTCAGCCGTTCTATAAATCTATTCTTAGCGCCGATCCATCTATAGCGGCCCATAAATTGTCTCATGGAGATCAATTCATAATATTTGCATCTGATGGCTTATGGGAGCATTTAAGCAATCAAGAAGCTGTGGACATGGTTCATTCCCATCCTCGTGCTGTGAGTTACCTTTTCTATCACCATTGTTTGAATTTTTTTCTCATTAGCATAGAATGTAAGAGTTACTATTGTTTGTAAGAAGCAAATCATTGTTCAAAAGATAAAATTTTAATGATTTATCATCCTTCTCTTACAATGCGGATAGCTTATCAATTTTGAAACCATCAAAATTGAGTTCGGATAGATTTTCTCTAAGTTGATACTTCCCAGAATTCGTTGGGGCACAGTTACACGTCTCTTTTCATAGGTCTTGGACTTCCGTATATCGGTATATGTGACAATAATACCCAAACCCGGGGGAGAATTCACTTTCATTCCCGTGGGCCATTTACCTCCAAATGACATTGCTCCGTCATGCTTTCGCCTATTGCGGAAATACCCCACTGCTGCCTCCCATATGAGTCTGGGCCGTGTCTCAATTCCAGTGTGGCTGATCATCCGAAAAGACCAGCTACTGATCATCACTTAAGTCTTTGTACTAGTTTTGAGATAAATGTAATATATGAAATGATTGATTAGTTATGCACTTTGTTCATCTCAAAGTAAATATAATAGTTAGAAAACTAATCGTGGATATTGCATATTTTTTTATTGATAAATATCAAACAAATAAAATAAACATTACATGACGAATACAATCAACTTTGATATAAAATTTATACATGCAACTATGTTTATTAATGATGCTGCATGTTTGAAGCATCAAGCACAAATATATAATCATTTAAGCTCGAATTCGTTAAGAGAATAAATGATCAAATTTGAACATCATAGTACTGATGCGGACATCCAACCGTCCATGCCTATCCGAGGAGGAGCTGAAGATCAACGATCGAGATCAATTTGTTTTATTTTAGTTTATTAAGTGTATTTTGATTTAATTGTGCAATTTCCCTTTTTACCCTCTTGTTTTATGTAAGCCCAAGGGGCAAATGTGTCTTTTAATTTCTTTTGAGGCCTATATATAGAGGTCCATTCTCATGTATTAGGTATGATGGAATTATAATAAAATTTGTGTGTTTGCACAGTTGCACTTGTGTTCTTCTTGAGAGAGGACGAGAGTGAGATTCCTATGAGAGGAATCGAAATCTTCACTAGCCGCAGGATGGGTCCGGGCTCGTGATTTGAGATCCCTTTGAGAGGGAAATCGTATCACCCACCAACCTTGTAGACGGCCGGGTTCGTGGTTTTATTCTTTTTCGTTATCTTTTCATCTTCTCCTTGTCAACATCTCCATCCTCCACCCAAGCCACCGACCACCTCTTCACAATCCCGCCGGCCACCTCTTCCCAACCCGCTGGCCATCTCCCTTCATCATCCCATTCTCCTAGGCCGGCCCCACTCACTTTGATTCTCTTATTTTGTTTCCTAATTTAGGTTGGGATCAATTGGAAATAATTTGAAATTCATTCAAATTTGAAATCAAAATATATTTCCTAAATGAGTTCATCTATTTAAGGAAAGTATTTGATTTAGATCTATTTTGAATTTTAAATTCAAGAGGATTTAAATTAAATCTTTCCTAAATCTAAAATCATAAATAGGAATTCCTCGGATTTTTCTATTCTTTTTACCGTCCCCCTTCCTCTCATATTTCCTATCCTATCCTCCATGTTGCTGGCCTTGCTCTCCCCCTCATATCTTCTTTCCTAATTTACTACAGAATTTGAGTTGGAGCCTTTTCCCGTAACAGCTTATTGTTTTGGAAAGTTTCCAAAACTTGATTGCTGCTGGATAGGAAATTAATTTCCTCCATCTCATACCCGTTTTCCCCTTTCATTGGCTTGGATTTTAATTTATTTCCTCTGAATTAATTGAGTAATTAATACTCCACCAATCAGTCAATCAAAACCCAATTACGTTCCTATCCAAGCTGGCTGAGATTTTCAAAATCTGTCCACGGGAAAGGCAGATTTGGGGAAAGAAATGAATGGGCTAAGCTGCTGTTAGCCGAAGCACTCAAGGCTTCCCTTGGGTTTCTTCTCTCCCCACTTATTCTCTTCAAAATCAAGCCTAATTCTCCCTGGACTACTTCCTATCAGATTTCTCTCAGATTTTACTCAAAATCCTCCCCGTTCTACATCAAGTACTCTGCTCTTCTCAGCTAATTTAAAACCTTAGGTACTTAACTTATTATGATCTGTCCATAAAATTATTGAGTTCTTTTCTCATCTTAACCTATGGGTGCAGGGAATTGCAAGGAGGCTTTTAAAGCAAGCATTAAAAGTGGCTGCTAAAAAAAGAGAAATGAGGTATTCTGATTTGAAGAAGATTGATAGAGGTATCAGAAGGCATTTTCATGATGATATATCTGTAATTGTAATCTTCTTGGACCATTTGTTGATCAGCAGAAACAACTTGCATTGTCCTGTGATTTCACTTAAAGGAGGATTGTTTCCTTCTCAAAAATAAACCTCACTTGCAAGTTCCCAGCTTTATCTTATTAACTAATCTCTGCATTTGTAGCAGCAAATTCTTTTTGTTTACTAGAAATCCCCCTGAGTTTATAGAAAACATGTTTCTTTTGTGTATTTCTCTTCAGTAATGCTATATTTCTTCAAATAGAATGAATTTTTGTTCATATAAGATACACTCATATCTTTATAAAATGAAGCTTGAACAATTATATATATATATATATATATAATAAAAGTCTTATTTTTTTAATGAAATAATCATAAATGTTGGATATCTTTCTCCAAAAAAAAAAAAATGTTGGATATCTTTCCTGATTAATTTAGGTATGCTATTAAGCTACTTTGGAGACAATCAAATACTGGATAAAAATGAAATTTATTTGGTTTGTTTTGTATATGGGCTAGGCTTGAAGGTGGAGAAGTCGATGCAATCTCAATTCGAGCTCAACGTAATTTAAAAAATCAAATTGTTTGATTTATTTATTTTTATAAAGTAATGATGTTTGAGTTGGACTTAGTTTGGGACGGTTTTCTTATGGCCTTCTACACATCATTTTAGAATAAAAATTTTGATTTTTATGTTAAAAAGTTGCTTCAAAAAACAATAAGAAAGCCGTCTCAATCTCATTCCTCCTTAAACATTTGTGTATGTTATATGCATTTATTTATGCTTATTGACATACATGAGGCTTAACTCAATCACTTTCTCTCAATTATAATGTTATCTACACACTCACTTGGGTCTTTTTTATTATGTTTCCTTTAATTTATTATAAAAGGAGTACAGTATATGAGTAGAAATTTGAAGGGAGATTTACATACTCAAAATATTTTGATTTATACATTTTATATATAATTTGACTATTTAAAAAATAGAATTATGTTAGAAGGATGAGGAGGAGGATGATGGAGCTCCTTGCCACTGATTTTTTCATTTCCTTGGAGACTCAAGGTGATGTAGTATCGGAGGCAATAACTCAAAAAGTGATCAATTTTAGCCTGAGGATGAAGATGATATTGCCTTAATGATAAGGCAATTCACAATTTTCTTAAAAGGAAGAAAAGGAGACGTTAGTAGTGGAATCAGAGTAAGTTCCATAAAAATGCTAATGCTTCTAATTATGCAATTTGTTATGAATATAGGAAGCCTAGATATATCAAATATGATTGCCCAAAGAAGCCTAGATATATAACTTTAATAATAATAATAATAATAATAATAATAATAATAATAATAACAATGTTATCAAGATTTTCGATCAACATTCATCTATGATAAGAGAGAAATAACCATTTGAACCATAAAAGGGCATAATTTTTGTTTTTGTTTGGAAACTATTATTCGATGTAGGGTAAGACATCTATCTGCTAAGTTTGGCAGAAGATATTAAGATTTAGGTTTTGTTTGGAATAGCTTCTAATTGTCTTTTTAAAATGGTTTCTTTTAACTAAATATTTTTTTATTAAAAATCTGCTTTAGAAAGCAAAAAGAAAGTTGTCCCAAACGAAGCCTTAATTTTTTTGCACCGCTTCCTTCTTTAGAGTAGGAATAGATATTGAAGTCACTTTCAAGCATGTGGAATGTTTGTAATGAAATTATTTAACGTTGTAGCAACAAGCAATTAAGATCTCTGAGATGATTCTAGCATAATTTAAGGGAAGCAATGTGCTTGATTCACTGATGATGACAAGTTTATTAAAGTTTTTTGTTAAATTTAGATAATTGGAGAGGAAAATGATTTTTTTTTTTGCAAAAAATTATCCCTATGTATAGATTTATACAAGATATTTTTATAAAGAAACAAATAGTTACAAAATTATGCATAATTACTCTAATATAATCCTTCATAAATCAATCAATTAAACATGGAAGGAGATCGGCATGAATGCATGATCTAGGTGAGCCTCCCACAAATTCTCATCCTAGTAGTGTGATCAAAAAGCCAAGGGGCGACTGGGATTTAATACGTGAGCCTCCCACAAATTCTCATCCTAGTCATGGGATCAAAATGCCAAGGGACGGTTAGAATTTAATCCCCCTCAAGTTGGGGAATACATATCTATCATTCACTGTTTGGTAATCAGTCCAAGTGAAATAGAGTTATCGAGTCCATTGGTAAGAATATATGCAAGCTAATCTTTTGATGAGACATAATCGATACATATAAGACCACTATCTAATTTATCCTTCATGAAATATATGTCCATTTCTATGTGCTTGGTCCTATCATACTGAATCAGATTATAAGGTACGTTTATTGTTGATTTATTGTCATAGTGTAGCTTCATGGGTCTTTCCCACTTAATCCTTGGGTCTTTAAGAATCATTTTGATCCATAATAGCTCAATATTCCCAAGGCCATAGCTTTGAATTTTGATTTTGCTCTAAACCTTGCCACCATATTTTGTTTCTTTGCTCCTCCATATAACAAGGTTTCCTCTAATGAATGTGTTGTATCTTGAGGTAGATCATCTATCTACTGTTGTTCCTGTATAATCTGCATCAACATATACTTCTGGGATTATTCCACAGTCTCTTCTGAAGAGAATCCCTTTACCTAGGTTCCCCTTAAGATAGTGTAGTATTCTGCCTATAGCTTGCATGTGAGTCTGCTTTGGATTTTGCATGAACAGGCTGATCATGCTTACAACAAATGTTATATCTAGTATGGCGTGGGAAAGGTAGAATAATTTTTCCGCAAATCTCTTTTAGGATCCTTGATCTATATTTGTATCTTCTTTAGCTTCCCCCAATTTGAGATTTGATTATACTAGTGTTGGTGTTTGTTTACAATCTAACTTGTTTGTTTTTTTTTGGTTTTTTTAAGAATATCAGTAATGTATTTTTGTTGTGAAATGAAAATTTCTTTACTGGAGTTGGCCGCTTCAATTCTAAAAAATAATTTAATCTACTAAGATTTTTGATATCAAATTCCTTGGCAAGACATTTCTTCAAAATTACTTTATCCTTTTCTTCATTCCTAGTCAAAATGATATCATCCGCATAAACTAATAGAATTGTGACTTCCTCTGAGTTTGAGTGCTTGAATAATAATGTATAGTCCACTTGGCTTCGTCGATAACCATTAAGTAGCATAACTTTTAGAATCTTCCAAACTAAGCTCTATGTGACTTTTTTAGTCCATACAAAGCCTTTTTTTTTTTACTTTCACACTTTGTTACCCACATATTTCTCCTTGAGTCATGGTGAAATCTCCATAAATATTTCTTCCTCCAAGTCCATGTGTAGGAATACATTTTTTACATCTAGTTGTTAGAGAGAGAAGGATCCTCACAGTGTTCATCTTGGCCACTAGTGTAAAAGTTTCTTGTTGGTTAATGTCATACTTCTGAGTGTATCCTATTGCCACCAATATTGTCTTATACCTTTCCAATGTACCATCAGTTTTGTATTTCACAAAGAGCACCCATTTGTAGCCAACTTGTTTTTTTTTTCTTATTGGTAGATTAGTGATCTTCCATGAATTGTTCTTCTCTAGGGCATGCATTTCATCTTTCATGGCACTTTTTAAGTTTTTATTAGATAAGGCATCAGAAATATGATTAGGAATATAAATATTATTTAGTGGAGCTAGAAGGTGTTTGAATAGTTGCTATTTGAATGATTTATATTTGTGCAACTTATGTAGTTTTGATGATTCCAAACATTATTGTTCAGATGTATAGTTATCTCCTAACAAATTTAGAAGATTTGCACTTGCTCTTGTGTGTACTAACATTTCAGGAAAATCAGACTCCAGACTACGAAAACTTCAAATCAAATTCAACATATGATATTTTGTTTATTTGAAGTTTGTCTTTTCTTTGAATTAATTTTGAAAGGGAGTGATTGTAATTGAGTGAATAAAATCTCACACACACAAATTAGAAGATCATGAAATTCAATACTGATCGTACAGGACGATATTTATCGTACTGGACGATCTGTCAGTTATCTCCTATAGAGCACTTGGAACGAATAGGAACTTGCTTTGAAAAATTTTTCTAAGTCTTATTCGTCCAGGACGAATTTTAATATCGTCCCGGACGATGGGTTCTCTGGAAAATTTTCGTCCAGACGAATTTTACCATCGTACTGGGCGACCAGTCCTCTGGAAAAATTTCGTCCAGACGAAAATAAATATCGTACCGGACGAACAGCTCTCTGGAAAATTTTCGTCCAGACGAAACCAAATTATCGTCCCCGGCGATTGGTCCTCTGGAAAATTTTTGTCCAGACGAAATAAATAATCGTCCAGGACGATCGGCTCTCTGGAAAATTTTCGTCCAGACGAACATATTTTCGTCCAAACGATAAACCGACTTAGGACAGTTTTCAGCAGTTTCTAGAACCGACCTTGAAATAACCGTTCGTACTGGACGAACCTAGTTCGTACAGGACGATCAGCTGTACGAAGTCATTTCGTACACATATACAAATTGGGTCGTTTCAGATCGTTTAAGTAAAATCGTCCAGGACGATCCAGGATCGTACGGGACGATCCACTGCGTACAGAATTGAAAACTTGCAGTTTTTGGGCAGTTTTTCATGTCTTTTGTATAAATACTCCAAATTAGACTGCCACCCAATCTTTTTGTCATTTGATCTTCGTGCCTATTGAGAGAATAGCCAAGGGGAGAGTGGAAGAGAGCATTCAAAGGAGGATTCCTACCATTGGAGCAAGAAGGCTTCACTTGGATTGCTAAGGTAAGAATCTCTACTTGTGAAATTGGATTTCTTCACTCTTTTCTTTCTTCCTTCTAGATTCTTGTGAGAAGATCATTCAAGAAGGTCCGGTTCACTGCCGACACTTGGAGAGTGTGAACAGACGTGGGTTCTCTGCCTACACTAGGAGAGTGTAAAAGGAAGGAGGTTCTCTGCCTACACTTGGAAAGTGTGAACAGCCGTAGGGTTCTCTGCCCACACTAGGAGAGTGTGAAAGGACGACGGTTCTCTGCCAGCACTGTGGATTGTGTAAAAGGACGACGGTTCTCTGCCGCACCGGGGTGGTGAAAAGAGTGTTTTGTACAGGCTTCTCCGCCTTGCTGTGGGTGCAAAATGAGAGTCACTTTGTGGTATTAGTGCAATACTCAGAGGGTGCCTCTGAGGAGTGGATGTAGGTCTGGTTATAGACCGAACCACTATAAATCTGGTGTCATTTACTTTATTGCTTTTACGTTTCCGCATTTTAAATTTCAGTTTTAACAATTCTGTGGTTGAAAAACATTTTTCTACAAACTTTAAAAGAAAATTTTATTTCGGTTCAACTTTAATTTTAAGAGGGTTTAAAATTTTTAAAACTACCAATTCACCCCCCTCTTGGTAGCCGTGGGACATTTACTTAGGCTTAACAACCTAATTACTAGACTCAACAGAAGGTCAAGAGGGGCAAGCTTCAAGGACACTGTTGAAAAAACACATCCCAAGAGGCTCAACACTTAGCACACAAATCTCTTCCTGTCCGATTGAGGCAGCCTTTCAACCCAATGCAAATCAATCGTCCAAATCCACCCGAACACTCATGTTTGATCAAGCCTGTATAGGCGCATGTAAGGCCTCTAATTCCTCTGGTCTAATCGCAGGAAGGATTGTAGGTCTTGTACTCTTGCTTGTCCCAACCCTAGATCCTCATGAGAGGGAACTTTCAGCTCTTTCCATACACATGCAAGAGGAGGCCCTATGCTCGACTTCTCTCGCTTCTCCTCGGTCAACTTTGGATGTTGTACATGAGAAGAGCCGTCCCGCTCAATCTTTCTTTGGTCTTGGATGCACGAAGGAATCATAAGGATCAATATTCCTTAGAATTTCAATGATGAATGATGGTAGAAGGACCAATGTTCCTTAGAATTATGAAAAAAGAAGGCTGGTGTGATGAGAATCAGTATTCTTTAAAATTCTAGCAATAAAGGCTGGTTGTGGGAAAATATATTCCTCAAAATTCCAACAATGAAAAATGGTGGTGGGAACCTCTATTTCTCATAATTCTGCCAATGAAGGATGGTGGTGGGAACCTCGAGAACCAACAAGTGCCAGGTCATTCAGGGTATGATAAAGTGCTTGAAATATATATGTAGCCTCATCCTCAATATTTGTGATCGATTCCCTACTTAGGTAAATAGCGTACTTTACCATCTGAGTGCTTAACAACTCTCCGACCACCTTAAGCACGTAGTGGACCATAGCAATGAACTACCTTATCCACCAAGAAAGCTATATTCTTCCCCACTGCATGCATCATTTGGGCAACTCCACATATCAGGATCATTCCATTGGCGATCTTCGAATCCAATGAACCAACTGCAGTCAAAATCTGACTGACAAGGTTCTTAATGATGATTCCGTCAGTGGCAGTGAAGAAGGTAAGAACATGGTTTACGACATGGCATTCATCTGATTTGAGGAATTGATCCTAGTGGCAGAGATTTTGGGAGATGTTACTTCTTTTGCTGTCTAGAAGGAGGCCTTGAATTTCTTGTGTATCTCTTGGATGTGAGGGTAGTGGATCAGGAACTTGCAAAAGCGGTCAGGATTTGGGGCAAAGAGGGGCTCTTTGAGTGGAGGATTTGATGGCGTCTACAACAACTCTTCAACTTATTATTCATGGCTCGGTTTAACTCCAACACACGCATGAGGGCCGACCATCCCCGCTCAAACACGCACACACATAGTTCTTGCATGCTCCCTCTCTTGATCTTCTTCTTCACTTGGTTTGCCCCTAGGTAGGCACGCATGAGATTCACACGCAGAAGACTGCAAAGGGGAAGCCCTCTCACTTGCTCGATTGCCCCGGATGCACGCAAGCAGGAACATAATGCAAGAACCAGCTCTTCCTCTCTCACGCTTTCATTTTTTTAAGAATAATCGAATGCCTTGCTCTTATATAATGTTAAAAAATAGAGAATTGGAGAGGGGAAATACTTAATTTTATCGCACAAAAATATCCATATTTACAAATCTATACAATATATCTTAATAAAGAAACAAATAATTACAAAATCATGCATAATTGCTTTAATATACTCTTTCATAAATCAACCAATTAGATATGAAAGGAGATTGGTGTAATTCAGGTGAGCCTCCCACGTATTCCCATCCTAAATGTGGGATCAAAATGCTTGTTAGGTCCTAGCAGTGGGATTTATTAGGTGAGCCTCCCAAGGATTCCCATCCTAGCAGTGTGATCAAGATGCCAAGGGATGGCTAGAATTTAACAATTTTGTCAATGTTTATTCATCCTAAAATCTCATCAAATAACAACACAACAATATGTTAGTTTTGCATGTAATAATGTTTGTGCAATTGTGTTGCATGTAATAATGGTTGTGCATTTGCATTAATTTCGAATGCATTTCACTCTGATGTCTTGATTGGGAGCTTCCGTTATTAACCAAAAAGCCTTTGATTCGAAGCTTGCTATCGCTAGTTGCTTTTATTGTGAATTGCCATCACAACAGTCATCCACCACCACCTCCACTACTATCATGGTTGTTGTGGCCACTAACAACTACCAACACTATGTTAACATCACCTAGCAAAACAGATCATTGATCGTCTTAGTCGTTGGTTTCTGATCACATTGGTGCATAAATCAACTTATAATATATTTAATAATAATAATAATAATAATTGTATATGTATAATCAACGCCCCTTCACTTCAACTAACTAAAAAAAATCTCATATACACACCAAATAAAAAATAATTAAAGTTTTTTTTTTAACATTGAAAAATAATTATCTAATAAATTCTTCAAATTAAATTTAATTTATTGTGGCCAAATAACTGTTTAGAAAAATAAATAAAATAATATCCAGGATAATAATATCGCACGACCTGCTACCATTCATTCTTACTCTTCTCTCTTCGAGTCAGCGTAGGTCTTTCCACAAATGGCTTTTGCCTCTTTGATCCACCGCTCGAGCGCTCAAATTCCTCTGAGATTTGATTCGGGGAATTCTAGGGCTCGAACTTCCTTATCGTCATCAATTCAGTTTGCTATTTCTTCTATGCGCAATGCCGGCTTCTCTTCCACCTTGGACGGTACGCTCGCCTCCAAGTTTCTTTGGTGCCCTAATTTTGAACACATCCATCGAAGCTCAAATTTATTCTGTTCAGTAATCTATTTTCTTTCGATATTGTCAGGCGGAAGATGTTGTCAACACATTCGCTCGAACCGGATGCAATGCTTCAAGGAGACGAGCCAGGAGGACTTCGAACTCGAAGGTTAGGTGAATTATGAAGTCATTATATTCAATGTTAGTATTCTAGTGGTTCTTAATTAGTATACAGGGAAATAAGTTATTGATTAGCTTAGCTATTTTGTTGGAGTTTATGTTATTTATTCTATACACATGGTAGTGCCTAAATGTGGTTATATGCATGAGCTAGAAGTTTGGATTTTTTTGCAAGTTGTGGACTTCACCAAACGATTGAAACCATTTTGAAGTGTTTACGTGGAACATAGGGACTTCTTAATCTTCAAAATTTACCTTACGAGAGACTGACCGAAATTCACTTTTTAACATGGTGAATAAGGAAATGAATTTGTGGGAAAGACTAGAAATGGTCAATGGATATATCATCTATTGAAGATAAATATAGTGAAAAGTTCACTTACGTCGTTCAGTTATTTGAACTATTGAAAATGCACCTATAAGATGGGTGGATGGTATTAATATAAAATACTTAGGAAGTAAGGATTGTAGACCAAAGGTAGATTCAATAGAATATATCTTAAAGATTGTATAAAATAGGTTTAACAACTCCTGTAATAATGAACATTGATTGAATGGAGTATGAAGATTCATGAAATCGACCTCAAATAGTTGGAATAAGGCTAATGAAGAAATGATGATGAACTAGGAAATGCATATTTCTTTCCCTGTTACATTTCTCAATTAGGTTACAATTCCAACCTTGTTTCTGTATAAGAACAAATTAGAAATTTAGTGCTTTTTTACAATGATTGTACATGGCCGCCTCTGTTTTAAAGCAACTGCTGTTATGAATTTTTACATTCATGCATATCTTCCTAACTATACTTAATTTATTTGCAAATTTGTATCCTATCTACACTGAATTTCCTTGCAAGTTCATTGGTGGTTGTCCAAACAAGAGATGTGTTGGATAACCTCAAGTTTTTGCGAAACTATTGTTTTTACATTTCATGGACCATTACTTTTTATCTTTCCTTCCTCTTTAAATATTGGATACTATATAGGGTAATTCTTTGTAATTATTTATCCTCTTCTTCTTTTATGTTTGAATGAAGTAAAATTTTCTTAAAACAAAGGCTTCTTATAGGAGTTCATCTAGAAGTTCTATTTGTAGTTGGACATTTAGTTTAGTGTTATGAACAGTTTGATTAGCCATATATGATTCACTACGTAAGGAAACAATTGTTTTCTTTCAGGAAAAAGTGCATTGAAGTTTCTACCCTCATTTGACTCTAGTCATTGAATGTGCGAGTAGTCATTTTATTGATTAGAAATTCATGGCCATGGGACATGCTTTATGGAGATCACGTTGATAAGTTACATATTTATGATTATATATATGTTTAAGTTGAAAAAAGAAATGCTACTCCAAGAACTCTACTTTATAAGATATGAAAGGTGTTTTGGATCATCAACATATCACATTAGTTCTACACTATATATCATTGACCAGTTTTCTTAGATTAAACCGTGAACTGCTAGGAGCTTTTATTGTGCAGTTGGCTCTACTGTGCTAGCTATATATTCCTTATATAATATATATTGTATCTATCTATATTTTAAGTAGCTTAAACAATTTTCTAATTCTTTATTTTCCACTTAATCTGTATGCTTGCTATTGATTTAAATTGTTAAGAACCATCACCAAAACATGTCACAGCTGCAGGTTGCTTACCCTGTTTGAAAATAATCTGATGGTCCAATGGATCTGCTGAAGATTTGCAGATAGGTGGCCATCAATCATGTGATGAAGATGGCAATATTAAAAATGCTGCATCAGATACTTCTTTAGATTGTCAAAATGGAACTATCAATCGACAATCATCCATTAGAACTGTCACTTTTTGTGTAAGTTTCATGTCCTCTTTAATTTTTATTATCCAAGTTATCATTCTTTATGGTTAAACTAGCTTGTTGATTCATCTCATTCTCATGGTCAAAAGTCAAAATTTTCTTCTAATGATATTTATTCTTTTTTGCAGGTGCTAGCAGCTGTTACATTTGGTATTGCTTTAGGGTTAAAGGATGGACATGACAAGGCATCAGAGTATTTTGCAGGGTATGATCTTGGTTCTTCGGTTCTTGCTAATCCTCTTTAACTTTCATTTTTTCCTTTTGGTGATATATGGTGCTTAAATGTGATATCAAGTCAGGACATGCTATGCAACATGTAGTCTTTTATGTCATTTGTTACCTAACAACTTCATGTAGGTTTTTTTATTCTGGCTTGTCTTTACCACTCTTCAATCTTTTTTGTTATGAAGCTTCAAGTAGCTTATTTTCTTCGCCTTAAAAACATCCTTTGTCTTTTGTATATTGTTTCAGCCTTAATTGTAAACTTTTCTTTCAACTTGGTTCTCTCTGCCCTTTTTCCCCATTTGGGCCTTATTGCGATATGTGGTAAAGAGGAGGCATGACAGATTGTTCATGTCCTGATTTCCATTGCGATGTGAATCTAGTGCATGAACAATTTCTTCATTCATGTCATGAACAATTTAAAATCAAGTATTTTTATCATTTATTTCCATTCTTCATTCATGTCCTGATTTCCATTGCGATAGAACAATCTCTCTGTCTACATAGCATGTCCTGATTTTCATTTTTCATTTTCCTTTCACCCCAATGGTATCCTTTCTTTCAAGTTCCCCAAATAAATTACAGGCTTCATGTGAATCTAGTGCATGAACAATTGACTTGATTTATTCCATGAGTAATTGAGATTCTTTTTCTAGAAACTCGGCCTTTAATCTTGTTGGTCCACTTGTTTATAATTTTTTCAATTAGTTTTGCTCTTCCACTTGTATGTTACAGTAATGTGGTGGTGTCAACTCCATGGATTGGTGCTGTTTTTTACACTAGCCATGGGACTTGTTTGGCATCATAGTTTTAACTGAAGAAAGTATTTCATCTTTTATTCTTCTTTATTATTGCAATGCTTTTGTAATGACAACTTAAATCTAATTGTAGTATCATTCCTTACAGCTACATATTGGAACAGAGTTTATCAGTGGACAATCTCTTTGTTTTTATTTTAATTTTCAACTACTTTAAAGTACCAATAGAGTATCAGGTATGATGGATACCGTTCTTGCCTATTTTGCTGGTATCACCTGACAATAACTTATCAATTCCTATTGTCTACTTGCATCCAGAGCCGGGTGCTTTCATATGGCATAGCTGGCGCAATAATATTTCGTGCTATAATTATCCTGCTAGGAATTGCCACCATTCAGGTTCCTTCATAATTAAAAATATCTCCGTTTGGATTCTTCTGCTAACTTCAAAGTTGCTTTTGTCATGCTATACTGTACTAATGGACCTTATACTGTAGAGATTTGAGAGCGTAAATTTACTGCTGGCCTTGATTCTTCTGTTCTCATCATATAAGGTGATCTTTCTTCTTAAATTTTATTAATGGAATTAAGCTGTATGCAGAATGGAAGCCGTATAATGTCCATCCATTTGATAATCATAAAGGGTCTCATTTCATGTTCTTGGAATTGCTATCATTAATCTAATGCGCTCCATATCATAGTATTTCTTACTTTTAAGCTATCCATATGATTGTGAATGTATTTATTCCACTATAATGTTCCTTAAAATTAGGTTGGTTTTTTGTTTTGCTTTGATGAAATATTATGCATTGCCGCATTGGTTTCCTAATTTTTATTTTTAGAGGTTTCCTAATATCTTAATCATGCTTATTTTCTAATATATAATTAAAAACATGAGTGTGTACCTAGATTGTCTATGTTAGTTACATTTCACAATTAACATTTAGTGACTTTAGAACAGTTTTTGATGCAATTTAGTACATTTATTTTTCATTTCATTAATTCAAACAGTTGTTTTTCGCTGAAGAGGAAGATACTGACCTTGCTGATAACTTTATTGTCAGAACATGCCAGAAGTTTATCCCTGTTACTGGTATTTCACTGCAGCCATATCAATATATTTTACCAGTCTTTCCTTAAACATTAAATCTATTTGTTTCATCATGATTGATCTCATCCTAACGGTTTGGGACTAGCTTTATCAATCTTTTTTTTTTTTTTTTTTCATTTTTTTCTTGTGAGAGCTACATGAATAGATAAAAAAAATCTTCCTTGCACAACTTTTATTCTTGTTACTTAGGTCTCTCACTTTTCTTAACATGCCTTTCACATTTATGCTCTCTCACGGTATTACTAGTGCATATTTTACCCTCTATTGTACATGCTCTGAACTCAAAAATATTTTCCATCATGTTATCCTCAATGGGTATTGTTCTTATAATCTCTCTTATATAATTGTTTCTCTTTTATCAATTATAATTTTACCACTCATTTTTATTAAGTTGTCATTTATACATTCTCAACTTGCTTGTTAAGGGCTTCTTTTTTGCCCCACTTTAAGATCCATATAACACAAGCAATCTTACTTCAGTTTTATAAAATTTACCTCTTTTACATTTTTAAGATATTCTTTTGTTTGTATAGGCATCTCACTATTTTAATTATATTGTAGTTAAAAAAATTATATCTTTATCTATATTACATTCTCTATATAGAAGATTGAAAATTCTTAAATTTATCACATTTTGATATCTGTGTTTGTAGTTGAAAAAAATTCATTTCATTCCTACTAAATTGCATGAAGTATATTAAGTTTTGGTTTGATAAGAATAATCCCCTTATCTTCTAAAATTTACTTGTGCTGTTATAATTTGTCACTTAAAAAAATGTCTCATCTTCCAAAACAATCATTTCAAAATAGTATAAATCAAGCATTTTTTTTGTTGATTCCTTTAAAACTTAACTTATTTTGTTCTATTTTAGTACATCTCACTCCAACCAACACCTGAGTGAACTGACATTGTCAGGGTGTTGGCTTTTATATAAGTTAATAAGCTACCATTCACAATTGTTTTACTTCCAACTTGGATGGTATTGTACGTGTACTAGTCTCGTTTTATGCTCTTAAAAGCATGAATAATGAGGTTAAGAACTTTTATGCTCATAAGCATTCCTACTTTCTTGTATGTGCAGTTAAAATTTATCCATGTTTTTAACACCTGAATAATATGGATATATCCATGGGTTGCATTTTCATTTTATGGTCTTGTTTTATGACCCTTTTAAACTTTTAACTTCTATTCTGTTTATGTTATAGCTCATTATGATGGTGATCGATTCATAACCTTTGAAGATGGGGTTTGGAAGGTATGTCCCTGAGATTATGCGTTGGAATATGGATTTTAGTTATTATTTTCTTGCCATTATGTTCGATTAAATTGCAATACTTGGTACTTAGCTCCTTTGTAGCTGGCTAGATTGATATATTACAATTTACAATTCTGTTACTTATTTCAAGAAACTGATTATAGACCTATTTATAGGCTACACCCCTACTTCTTACTGTCGCAGTCATTGAGCTTAGTGATATTGCCTTCGCTGTACGTTCTTGAAATCTTTTGTCTTTATATCTTGCTGATTTCTTGTGATCAATTAAGCGGATTTGGATAAATTTGATTTTTTCAGGTCGATTCAATACCAGCAGTTTTTGGGGTTACAAGGGATCCATTCATAGTCTTTTCTTCAAATCTGTTTGCTATTTCAGGTGATTTTGTTATGTTTGGTCATCTTATGCCGTAGTAACCTATTTTAGCTGCACAGATCAATGGCCATGTTTTAATATATGTTTGGTCCATTTTAATACTTGATAACAAAAATTTCAAGGAATTCAATACATTTTTGGCAGTCCAACTTCTATAATGTTTGTTCTGCAAGTTTTTTTAGTAGCATGGAAATGCCTTGTACTAGGAGGCTCCCTTTCCGTGCGGTTGAGAATCAAAGATTTTGATTGCATCTAGATGATCTTTGCACTCACATTTTTTCCAATTTTTTTTTTTAAATTTTGGAAGAGTGGGTCTTCAACCCAAATTGAGGCTAATAGTTAATTAGATGGGGCATTCCTCTGTGAGATGGTTATAGCTCATTTGTTCGAAGACCGGTATGCTTGGACGCAAACCTGTTGATACTCCTATGGATAGTCAGAAGAAACTTGACACCGAGAAAGAAAGTACATTTGTAGACAGTGGGAGATATCAGTGACTTGTTGGACGTCTGATCTATCTTTCACACACTTGGTCAGGTATTGATTTTGCAATGAGTGTTGTAAGTCAATTCATGCACATTCCTACAGAGGAACACATGGAAGTAGTTTACAGGATTCTTAGATACTTGAAGATGACACTAGAGAATCGTGACACTAAAGTGTATTCATATGTAGATTGGGCATGAAACATCATTGATAGACAATTAACTTATGGGTATTGTTCTTTTGTCTGGGGTAATCTTGTTACCTAAAGGAGCAAGAAGCAATCAGTGGTAGCCAAAAGAATTGCATAGCTGAGTATAGAGCTTTGGCACAGGGAATTTGTTAAGGGATTTGGATAAAAATGATTCTTAGTGAACTGGGACAAATGAGTTCAAATGAGTTCATCTCCTATTCTGTCAATGTATGATAATTAGGCAGCTATCAGCATAGCTAAGAATCTCATGCATCATGAGAGGACTAAGCATGTTGAAATTGATAGACATTCATTACAAAGAAGGTGACTAGTGAGCATTAAATTGAAATACATTTTTACCAAGCAACAAACTGCAGACATCCTCATCAAAGCTCTACCTTGACCTAACTTTGAAGACTTAATTTGTAAGCTTGGATTATATGATATAGATTCTCCAGCTTGAGGAGTGTTGAATATTTGAGAATCAAAGTTAGATAATTTATTTTAGGAAAGTATTTTTAAGAATAAAAGGAGCGATCAATTTTGATCTTCTCCTATGATTTTGTTTTATTTTAGGAAAGTATTTTTAGGAATAAAAGGGGAGATCAATTGTGATCTCATCCTATGATTTTGTTTCCTAATTTTAAAAAAGAATTATTCCCCTACAATTCTATTTCTTAAAATTTAGGAGAAAATTAAGCCAGTTAGTTATTTCCATTAAGATGTAGTACCCTTTTTTAAATATGAAGAATAATCAATTAATAATTTCTTCAATAATACTCCCTTATAATCATTGCCCGTGGAAGTTATGGAAACAAGATTCTTTGCTATTGGTGTGTATTTCATTAGGTGGCTGAGTTTGAAATCCTTAATGAAACATGTGTTACTAGAAATCCTGATTTCAGGAATCTGCATGTAGATTTGAGTGGGCAATTGTGGGCTTTGAAAGTTCTTATGAGCTTGAGGGGGAGCCTCCCTTTAGAACTATTACGTGCTTGATGATGATTTAGTCATATTCTTTTAATATACCCCAAATTAGAACTTAAATCAAGTTTTAATTAAGTCAATGTTTTTGTTTTCTTTTTGTTTGAATTAAGTTTCTCGGCTGTTATATATTCGATTTCATGCAGGTTTGAGGTCTATTTATACTCTGATTTCCGGAAGTATGTCGGAGTTGGAATATTTGCAGGTGAAACATTATCCTTTCTTTCAATTTTGCTTACCAATGGCTAGTCTGAACTTGTTAATTGATTACTCATCATGTTTGCATTAGTTCATTCCAGTTGTACTTTTTATTGTACACGAGTAAAGTTCCCTTTGGAGATAAACATTTTATCTATTTGTTCAATCCGTTAACTTAAACCTTGCCAGATTATGGAGTTAGTGACTGGAAACATCTGATCAATAAGATCACCACCCTACCTATTCAGCTTTGTGGGCATTATCCGATGCTTTACTGAATGCTGCATGAGAATGGTAACATAAACAAAAGAGATTGACTAGGAATGTGGATGAATGACCCAAGCAACCAATACAATATTGATGGGGGCGTGTATTGCAGTAAATTGATATTCTAGAAGAAGTTAGGAGAGTTGGCCAAAGAAGATAATGACAAAACAACACACTTTTGAGACATATATAGTACTTATAAAGAAGCTAACATAAACTGGAAGAGGAGGAAACAATGGACGAAGAAAACGAATTATTATAATAGCTGAGACAAAGTAAATGATCTATAAACTTTGATCACATGATTTATATTAAGATTTAGCTATGATATATTGTTTACGTCAATAAAAGATTATTTTAAAATTTGAAGTTGTTTGAAGTTGAGTTTAACCTGAAGAATGTGTGGAAGGATGGAGGTTTTACACCATATGAAGCATCTTTTAAGGTTTAGAGTGTTGTGGGACTCAGTGGGAGATATGAGGCCCAAACAAGATGAAGTTTGATATGGGGGTGATTCATGCAATTTTTGCATGATTAACTATTTCAATTTTAAAGGTTAAGAAGGTAAGTGATATATGATGAATTAGATATCTATATGTCATATGATGAATTAGATATGTATATGGGTTACTTTTTAAGCTAGGTGGATAGAATGAAATGCCTTGGGGAAACTATTTGAAGGAGTATATCATATGGACTTAGGTTTTGTTTGGGATGGCTTTCTATCTGCTTCTTAAAACAACAGCTTTAAGAAGCTGTAAAAAAGCCGTCCGAAACAAAACCTTAAATATAAATTTTATAAAGCAGGAAGTAGGCCGCTTCTTGTGTTATGAGTACAAAGCAGTGCGCAGCAATGAAATCTTCAACGATGAGACTGGATTAAGTAATAAGGTTGGATAAAATTGGTTTTTAGGTTGTTGGAGATTTACAATAGAGATCACGATCTACTAATAAACTAACTGGAAGATGAAAATCATTTGAAATGAATACGAAAGAAATGTTATTAATTGAAGGTAAGATAGAACTTTTGAAAAGTCTTTTAAACTGGACTAAGCATCATTTAGAAGAGGATATTCTGCTCTAAATTTTCTGTCATTAATATTGTATGCCACCTCTTACAGATGTGATTTTGGTAGGGGTTTTTATGTGATCTTCGTGTACATCATATTGACACTAAAAAATGTTTACTTCTTTGCAGCCTGCAATAGGTATCGTGTTGGGATTCATAGGAGTGAAGATGATTTTTGATTTCTTTGGTGGGTAGTTTACATTCTTTTACTTTTAGATATTTTTTGTGAACTGTAATTTATGTGTCAATAATCTCTCTTTTCCTCAGGATATCACATAACAACTGAGGTTTCCCTCGGCTTTGTTGCCACCAGTATCAGTTCTGCAGTTCTGTTGAGTCTGGCTAAAAAATCCAACTCTGAAGAGTAGGAAATGGAATCTCTCTCAGATCTGGTTAACTTCTGTTCTTCAATCTATTCCAGTTTCTACCTGGAGATTATATTTGTGATTATCTTGATATTTATGAACCCTCTTTTCTTCCCTTGTAGAATAATTAGTCTTGTTAAATGTAGAAATTTTTTATGATAAAAACTTGTAGTAAATTATTATTCAGCTTAGCGCCGAAACGTTCCGTTGATGGAGCCACAACTGGATCAGCTAAATATGTACTTTTAATATTAAATATAATTGGATTTTTAAATGTCAATCCAAATTGGTATAATTAATTAGGTATTGAAGTTATTTAATTAATTATTTAATAATTTTATAATATTATTTCATTTTATAATTATATAGATAATTTCTATGATGTATAAGATATTAAAAAATGATAGAAAATAACTCATTTGGTAAGGAATTAAATTGTCGTTTAAGCGAGCATTTTATTGAGTTTTAGTAAGTTCTTTATTAAGTAATAAATGAATATATTCATAAATATAAATATATAAAGTTTATTCGTTTATATAATAAAATGTTATCATTTTATTTAAATGAGCTTAAATATTTAAACAAATAAACTTTTAACTAATAAAATGTAGAGCAAAATAGATTAAAAAAACATTATTTGTAATTTTTTTAAATGAAAAAATCTTATTTGCCCAAAGGTTTAATGGCATCGTTATTATGGACTTGAGTTCATCATTTAAATATTTTCAAACATTAATTAATCTTTCCTAATTATCATAATTAAATTTGCTCAACTACCAAAAAAAAAAAATCTACTAACATTTTTTGCAGTCTATTTTAAGTCTTCCTTTAGGATGATTTTTCTTCCGCTACTTAAAAAAAAAAATATTTTAAAATATTTTTTTTTTAATAAGAATCTACTTCAGAAAATAATAAAAAAGTTATTCAAAAGAAAACCTAAAAAGAGTTCAGCATAAAATACTAAAAGAGTTATGCTCGATCGCACACGGCTCAAAAGATAGACCAAAGTTAAATATGAACCCAACAACTGGTTTACGCTCCTCCTAAGTATATTATATCAATATGAAAATGGTTAACATTTAGGACAAATAGTTTCTCTCATCATATAAAAAACAATGTCCTAAACAGAGCTGAGCTCCTCCTACACTTCACTTTTTGCATTAATGGAATGCATTTTCACTACTTAAAAAAGAAGAGAAAAAACAAAGCAGAAAACTAAGTTCAACAGCTCGCCTTCGGCTTAGTTTTAAGATTGATAAAAAACATAAATTTTCAGGATTTTCCATCCACAAACAGATCAATAATCAAAGTGTATCTATATATATATCCACTTGAACAGAATTCACTCATCCTGAAGCAGTTGAATAAAGACATATATCTATGAATATATTTGTTCAATATGATTGTTCGGAATCATGGATGAGCTGCAGTATTAGAATCATACTCAGTAGTGTGAACCTCTCCATAAGATCCTTTGGGGTCATCTTCTTCCAAGTAATCAGCTCTGGCATTCAGTGTTAGCATCTGGGAGACGAGCCAGAAGAGAGAGGCATCAAGAGCCAAGAAACCAGCGCCACCAAAAAGTCCAGTTTTGGCAGTTGGGCACGCATAGTCCATGTCATTGTGTTTGTTGAGGGAGCGGTGAAGGCCTTCGGTTATGGTCGCCCACAGCAACATCGCTTCAGCAAAAATCGAGACCAGGCTGATGGTGTATCAACATAACAAAGAATCAGAAGAATATAACAACAACAATGTTATGACTTCTCAAAGTTAGACAAACGAGAAGTTCCAACACTGGTTGAGAAATTATGCAGTTCATAATATGCATTTGGTTTACTTAAAAAGAACAGTATGCACAGTTGGTTGTAGCTTAATTAAAATTATTATGAGCAGTAGCGAATCGTTACACCTAGGCACTTTTGTCATTTGATGTTTTATTGTCTTTTGTTTATTTATAGTCCTCACCCTCCCCCTTGGGAAGGATGATGATGATGAATGAATGAAAATTTCTGCACTTTGTGTTTTGATGTGTTTGAGAGTTTTTGTGCGAGCGCATGTGAAGTCCATAGGTGAGGGCAAAACAAGACCTTTCAGTTGCAGGAAGCATCCAGGTCAACTTATCGACGCCTCCATTACCCATTAAGCTCAACATCCTCACATCCCAGCCTAGCCGAGCCATCATCACTCATAACTCTCCTTGGCTGATCCACCACAACCCATTCCTCTCTTCCTCCTAATTGTCGCCTCCCATCTCCTCATAGCCGAAACTTTCGTGACCTCTTCTACCCACTTTCTTTCTCCAAATAGATCCTCCAACATTTCCTAAACTGATCTTAGAAATCTGAATTCAAATTTGAATTCTCATTGAGCCTTGAATTCCTTTCCCAAATTGTTGGAATATTTTTGGAAAGGTATCCCCATCCATAAATCTGAATTTAAATGAAAAATCCTCATTAAGTTTCCTTCCTACATTAGCATAGCTTAATTTTAGGAAATCTTAATTCAAATTTGAATTCTCTTTGAATCTTAACTTCCTTTCCTAAATTGTTGGATGATTTTTGGAAAGATATCCCCATCCATAAATCTGAATTTAAATGAAAAATCCTCATTAAGTTTCCTACCTAAATTAGCCTAGCTTAATTTTAGGAAATATGAATTAAAATTTGAATTCTCCTACAAGTTTTGAATTCAGTTCCTAAATTATTGGGCCATGTTTGGAAGGATATGACTATCTGCAAATTTGAGCATTGATTGGAAATATGAATTAAATCCTATTTCCTTAGCCAATATGCTTTAATTGGCAACTCCATTAAAGCACTAAATCAACTCCCATCAATTACTGTTGGCTGTCCCCCCCTCATAAGCAGCCAAAGGACTTCGTCGTGGCTTAGTATCTTCTTCCTCGCAATTAAACTATGCCCCCTCCCTTGCACCTTTTGATCCTTCATCAATCATGACATCGATTTATTGTGAAAGCTGCTCCGCTTAAACCCCCACCAAGAGCGATATTTGAATGGGTCTTTGTAGTCACTAATCTATTTGTTAATATGGGGATTGTTTCTGAAACATCACGTGAGCATGATATTAATTTATTTGATTATCTATCCGTCCTCCTATTAGATTGTGATTGATTGCTTGAACTTGATTACCCTCTTGCATGATGAAGTCATTGCTTAAGTTCATTGTGAATTAATAATTTGTTAAGCTCAGTTAAAGATTTTTGGGGATTTTCCTACTGTTTTGAAAATTTTGTTTAAGCGCTGTTATCTAGTTCTACATCAGTTTCCACTTTCCATCTGTTGCTTAAAGATGCTAAATCAGGAAATTAAAAATGGTGGCCAAAAAGTCAATTGAAAATAATCAGTGATTATTTGATGCAACAAAGTTGATGGAACTGCATAAATGGTGTTCTTATGAGACAATTTAACAATTACTCGTGGCAAATATACATGAAATAAGAGCACGAGCAACAAAAATTCATTCTTTGCAACAAACGCAGACAATGATAAGCACTTGATCAAAGTTCATAAAATTTTTGAAACTACTCATCAGAAAAAGCCCCTAATGATAAAATTTACATTCAGAAAACATTAGATACGATTTGCTAGTTTAAGTAGAATACGTACACTGCAACGATGAAGAACACACGCATTGTCATCCCATGGAAAAGGGCGCCTTTCGGAACAGACTTTCCTTTATAGGGGAAGAACACAGAAAACAGCCCAATAGCAGCAGATATCGCAAGCGCCACAATAGATAAGCTTCCTAATGCAACTGTTGGATCACTTGGAAATTTGCACATAACATAACCTTTCATCAGAATTGGAGTTCCCTGAGCAGGCTGTTACAATGATTGAAAAATAAAAAACTTCAGAGAAAACCAATTGTCATTGAGAACAAAAGCCAACCATCTTAAACACATGTAATGAAAATTATGCAAATGTATAGTATTAAGTTTCTAAAAGTCCTTTTGGGGTAGCTTTTCTACAACTTTGCTTCCTAGACAACAGCCATACTTTTATTCAGCTACAACTTCTTGCTTCTTTTTTTGAAATTCTTTTGATGAGAAATCCTTTTTTAAAAGTAGAATTATTAGGGTGCAACAGTTGTAAGAAAGCTGGTATTAGTCTTTTCAAAAAGATAAAAGTCTATAATACTCAAAATAACATTTAAAAGGGAGTTACTTTCTCGTAACAACAAGACAATTTTTTTATAAATAACTATAGTAACCTCAAATGAACCCTAAGTTCCAACTAAATGGTAAGAAAACTGAGACTAAAAGCTAATTTTAAGAGGAATATATTAAAGATAAGGCAGACAATAACATACTATTTGATCAAACAAGAGATTCCAGCAACTACACATAGAAAATCACAATGTACCTTTTTATTTTCAGCAACCACACCAAAAATAAAGGCCAACACACCAAAAACTGCAGTCCCAAGTGCAATATTTGTAGTCTGATTTGCCATTGTTTCAAAAAATGACAACAACCAGTCCTGCAAAAAGGATGAAAAAGAGAAATAAAAACCAATAACATATGAGAACATAATGATAGAACTATTGGGGGCTGTTTGGCTACAAGAAAGATTGAACTCAAACAGGATTTAGTAAATTCTGTAAATACAGATTTAGTAAAGCTTGAGAGGATAAAAACTTAGAAAACTATTGGGCATACAACCGTTAAATCTTGCAAAATTTTGATAAGTAGTATGGCTATTTGGCTTGCGATTTAAGATTTATGAGAAAGGGGAATACTTAAATTCGTTAAATTCTTTAAATGATGGGATTTAACAAATTATGAATTTAACTAATAACAGCGCTTAAACAAAATTTTCAAAACAGTAGGAAAATCCCCAAAAATATATTAGGAAGGATTTAAGCTAAATCTTGCTTCAATCCTGCCAAAAATATGGCACCAAATACCCCCCTTAATTTTGACTGAAACAAAACTGTAGGAAAATCTCGCGTTCAAAAAAATCACCAATAATATCAATCCAATACATCACAATTCATGGTTCAAATCCAGACCTCCAGAATTCCCCCTAATATGCTAAAAAAACTAAGATTCCAAAAGAACACATTGACATCTCTACGGTCAGCAGCTGGGAACAGAAAAGCGTAAAGAAGAATCATGAAAAGGGTAACATGAAAGAAATTCTAGCAAAAAGGAGAAGATAAAGCCTTTAACAATCAAAAAGGCTTTTTTCACCCACTGATAGCGGGATAAAATACGAGTACTTAGTATCTGTTTGTCGCTGATTGTTGATAAAAAACAATCAGCGACAAACAGATACTAAGTACTCGTATTTTATCCCGCGATTCTAACAAATCTTCCGAAATCCGCCATTACAAATCGATTGAGCAATGTCAAATCAATCAACACAATAGAATTTTCGTAATAAAAAATGCTAAAAGTAGAAGATTCCAAGATTAGGGTTTTTCTTCTCACCTGTGGAAGAAGGAACAAACGTAGCGATGAAAAATCTCTTCTGTAGATCACTCTTTATAGACGATAAATGCGTTATAGGTAAGGTGAAGAGGTGAACAGAGGGTAGATCTGCAAATAATCCAAAAGATGAGGAAAAATTATAAATTTGATGTAGATGGGGGCACCAATTGGCACGGCACGTAAGAAAATTCTAAGATTGACGGCATTGACATCTTTTATTATAAAATTATTATATTAAATTTTTAAATCTGTTAAAATTAGTTGAATATTAATTATTTATATTTAAATTAAATAGCAATATTCAAATAAGATTTTTTTCTTTATTTATTTTTATTTTCCATTTTACATAAAAAATTTTAGCATACATATTTATTTTAATTTTAAGTTAATTAAATAGATAATTACTATATATACATATTTATTACACTTATTTTAAAATTAATTAATCATTTTATGATTCATTGATCAAAATTTAATTAGAAATATTTTGAATAAATTTTTTTCCAATGCTCTTATTTGGATATAACTTGAAGAAATTATATATATATATATATATATATATATATATATATATATATATATATATATATATATAAGTATTTAATAAATTTTTAAAGGAAATTATTTAATTTAAGAAGGAAATAGGATCACATCAAATTTGATTAATTATTCATATTTCAAATAAAAAATAAAATAAAAATAATGGCAAATAAAACAGGCCAATATCAATTAACAAAAAACAGCTTTCCACAGCTTATTATTTTTAAATATTGGGAAACATTCGCTGAATTTCTTTTATTATAAATTAATATTTAATAGTAAATTTCCATTTTGTGCTAAAAAATAAATAAATAAATAAAAATGGCAACTTGGCTTTTTCTTAAATTGGCAAAGAAAAATAAGCATAAATGGAAAGTTACTATTAATATATAATAAATGAAATTCAGCGAATATTTCCCAATATTTAAAAATGATAAGCTGTCGAAAGCTATTTGTGTTAATTGATATTGGCCTGTTTTATTTGACTATTTGCCCAAAACAAAGAAATGAATTACTGCTTTCCCACCGGCGCTATCAATCTACGTCAGACTATAATAAAAATTAGGACTCCTCAGCATGAGATGTGACAAATATTAGTTTAATAAATTATGAAATAAATGTATTAAATGATATATATCATAATTTTATTGACAAATTTTATGATGATTAATAAGTATAATTTTTCATTTTTCGCAATCAAGATTTAAGTTTCGTCGTTTGTGACTGTTTTTTTTTGCTGGTTTTTAAAACAGTTTTTTAATACAAAATTAATTATGCCAAATAAAGCCTTAAAATCCGCCAACAATTAAATTAAATTATGAAATAAATATATATTTTCTATTTTTTTATTGCATGTTAATTATCATTTGTGTTATAAATATTTCAAATAAATAAATACATCAACAACAAGAACAATATGAAACCTTTATTGCAATATAAGTAGGGTTGGCTATAGGAACCATTTTCCTTGATTATATGTATAGGCTTCATTTGGTGAAATTATTCTACGCGGTCACTGAACAAAACCCAGAGGCGAATCATAGCGCATCACGTTATTTTTTTTTTGCTGTGTACCACTCGGTATCAGATGACATGGCGCATTCTGATTCGCCTCTGCACCGTTCGGTAACCGCAAAGAATAATTTCGCCTTTGTTTGAGACGGTTTTCTTAATACTTCCTAAAACAACTTTTTAGTACACAAAATTGTATACTAAAAAATATTTATTTCATGTGAGATATTTTATGTCTTAATAAATTCTCCTCTTTGTAAAAAAAAAATTTCTAATTAAATTTTGATCAATGAATCATAAAATAAATAATTTATTTTAAAATAAGTGTAATAAAAATTTATTTAATTTTAAATTTATTGTACTCATCTCAAAATAAATTTAATAATTTTGAGAAATATTTTGACTAAAATTTAATTAATATATTCTGATCCAAGCTCAAGATAATATAATAATTATCTTTTTAATTAACTTAAAATTAAAATAAATACGTAAGCTAATTTTTTAAATAAAAAATAGAAAATAAAAATAATTAAAGAAAAAAAATCTTATTTGAATATTGCTATAAAATTTAAATATAAATAATTAATGTTCAACTAATTTTAACGGATTTAAAATTAAAAATTAAAAAATATAATAGTTTTCTAATAAAAGTGTCAATTCCGTCAATCTTAGAATATTCTCACGTGCCGTGCCAATTGGTACCCTCATCTACATCAAATTTATAAATTTTACTCATCTTTTGGATTATTTGCAGATCTACCATCTGTTCGCCTCTTCACCTTAGTCCTTAGATATAACGCATTTATCGTCTATAAAGAGTGATCTACAGAGGAGATTTTTCATCGCTACGTTTGTTCCTTCTTCATTATATATCATAATTTTTTGGACAAATTTTACGATGATTACTAAGTATTGATGCGTCCTCAAAAAATTATGTTGATTGGGCATGAATCTCGATGCAAAATCTATTTGGAAAATTTGGAAATTAAAATTGGGACCATCCTAACTCCGATTTCAGCAAACCTATAGTCGAACTGAGCGTCTCGGAAATACAAACCCAACGACACCAAATTTGACTCAATCCGAGCCCAAATAAGTCCAAATTAAGGACCAGAAGTGTTGTTGGAAGGTTCGAACCACAATTTGGGTTAGCAAACAGTTTTAAACATGACATGCTTATAGTTGAATCGAGCGGCTTGACGAGACAAATCCAACGAGCCCAAGATCGCTGAATTATGACATCATTAAGGCCTTCAAATGTCTGACAAGCGGTGCATGATCAAGGGATTCAATATCGGCCGTCCATCCAACCACTCCACATTTACCCTTGATCTCTCACCTATTTATGGGTCATGCCACTCTAGAAATCTATAAATAGACCCCACATTTCTTTTGAAGGGGGAGGGAAGCAAGAAAAGAAGGAGAGAAGAGAAGGAAGAAGCTCCTCCTCGACCACCGTCGGAGTTTCGCCAGACCACCACTTGAGGCCCTCGTCTTCGTCGGTCCACCACCTAAGGCCTTGAGCTCAGCAAGACCACCACATGAGGCCCTGAGCTCCGCCGGACCACCACTTGAGGCCCTGAGCTTCGCCGGACTACCACTTGAGGCCCTCACCTCTTCCGGACCACCGCTTGACGTCGTTGCTTCTCCGGACCACCACTTGAGGCCCTCACTTCCGCCAGACCACCGTGTGACGTCGTTGCTCCGCCAGACCACCACCTGAGACCCTAAGTTCCACCAAATCACCACTTAAGGCCCTTACCTTCGCTGGACCACCGCCTAACGTCATTGCTTCGCGGGACTACCGCCTGAGTCCCGGACATCTGTCAAACTACCACTTACGGTCTAGACTTCTCCCGGACCACCACTTAAGGCCCCGACTTCTGTCGGACCACTACTTAACGCACAAAGTTTTACCGGAGTATTGCTCTACAACTATGGTCTTTTAGACCCCGGTCTCCTGTCGACTACGGTCCTTCCAACATCCGTCGCCTACTATGGTCATTCCGATTTCCATCACCAGATGACGATCTTTCAGACCCCGATCTCCTGTCGACTACGATCCTTCTGACCTCCGTCGCCTATTATGGTCCTTCCGACCTCCATCACCAAACAACGATATTTCTAACCCCGATCTCCTGCCTATTACGATCTTTCAGACCCCTGTCTCGTGTCGACTATGGCCCTTCCAACCAAACAAATATGTCCATGTTGATTATTGTAACTCCCAACATGTAATGCACTCTATATGATGTACATTTGTACCATCAAGGCAAGATCTTCTCCTTAAGAAGGGCCTCATTTGTAATTGACCGCAAATACTAGTGGATTCATTCAAACTGGGCCAGGTCTCGTGATTTTTCCCCCTTTTTAGGGGTTTCCATGTAAAAATTATGGTGTCTCTTGTGAATGCTACACACTCTCTCTTATTTGTTTGTGCGCTAGATTTTCATACAATGCTAACACGTTAATAAACTATGTATTTCTCTGCCGCCGCGAATACTCTAGGACGCAACAAGTATAATTTTTTATTTTTCTCAATTAAGACTTAAGTTTTGTTTGTGACAGCTTTTTTGCTGCTTTCTAAATAACTTTTCAATACAAAATTTTTAATTCATAAAATTTTTGCATTAAAAAATAAAATTTTTGTATTAAAAAACTGTTTTAGAAAACAGCAAAAAAATGTCCCAAATGAAGCCTTAAAATCCGCCAACAATTGCATTAAATTATTAAATAAATATTTTTTTTATTTTTTATTGCATGTTAATTATTATTTGTGTTATAAATATTTCAAATAAATAAATACATCAACAACAAGAACAATTTGAAGCCTTTATCGCAATATGTAGAGTTGGCTGCAAGGCCATTTTTTTGGATTGTATGTATAGGCTTCATTTGGTGAAATTATTCTATGCGGTCATTGAACAACATCCAGAGTCAAATCAAAACGTATCACGTTGTTTTTTTGGGTGTAAATCGCTCGGTATTGGATGACGTGGCGCATTTCGATTCTCCTTTGGATAGTTCTGTTACCGCAAAGAACAATTTCGTCTTTGTTTGGGACGGTTTTCTTAATGCTTCCTAAAACAGCTTTTACTATAAAAATTTTGTACAAAAAATTACTTTAAGAAGCAGTAAGAAAGGAGCCTTAAACGAAGCCATAATCTCAAGTAATAAATTATAGGTAGAGACAAACTCAAATATAATAAATAGTTCTTTATCAATTTTCTCTATTGCTCATTATTTTATATTTTTAACATCAATTATTAGGTTATATACAGTGTATACGTATATATATGTATTTTTTTATAGTAATTATTTTATGATAAAAAATTTATTTTGTTTTATTTTTTATTTTTATAGATGAAGGCATTTTAGTATTATTTGAAAAACTCGGTACACTTCGGTACCGCGTTCTTTTTGCCTACGACCGGATGTTTCTTGCATCCGGTCAACCGAACCAAATAAAAATCCCTTTGCAAGTGAGGGTTTTTTGAAATCATAAAATGATAGATGATAAGAATTTTTGAAAATTGATATTACTGCTGATGTTTGAATGCAATTTTGATTTTAATATTAGATTTATTGAGGGGTCTTAATGAAAAATTACGTGTGAGGTTCCAGCTGACTGAGCCAATTTGAAGTTGACCATTTATGCATGATTATCAAATTTAGATATATCTATAACAGGAATATTAATTTCTTGAAATATTATATAGCAATGTTTTACAGCAAAATTTTATAAAATATGGATTTTTAAAAAGCTAATGAAACTAAATACATAAATACGATATTAAATAATTATCATTTGTATAAAAGGATGAAAATGTAATAATATGAAATGTTTTGATTAAAATGAAATACTAAAATTTAGAAAACACAACAGTAACATGAACTAGAATCGAAACTCGAAAGCATCATCAAAGTAATAGATCATGTATTCAAGTTAGTGGATGTAGGTTCAAGTTAGTGGCAGCAAAACACCATATCTTAAATTATAGAAAATCCAATTATAAATGCACTAGGATCGAACAAAGAAGGGACTCACGGGAGAACCGGCAATAACTACCATACCACCTCACTCCCCTGGTTGCCAATCGACCATCCAAGGAGAGAAGTTCTGCTAATAAATGGAACAACATCATCGTCAAACACAAAAAAATAGAACACTGATAGGCCTCAAAGGATATAAAATCAAACAGCAACTTGAAGAAACGAAAGCCAGCAGCAGCAAAGCATCAGATGACCATAGTGAGATAATAGAGTAGAATCGCACAATAGAAGTAGGTAGAATCACATATAGTTCAATTTTTTCGAATCCAATCAAAGAAAATAGCACTGGACAAGAACGTACTAAGTTTTAGGGCAACCACTAGTCGGAGCAATGGAGCTTCTTATCTTTTCTTACCCAAGAAATCATTAGTCGTAGCTCTAGGGCACGGATGAAGAATCCCTCTCATGGTCGCAATCTCTTAGGTCACCACCGTCACAAATCGCAAGCTCTCAAGACTCAATAATCTCATAATAGAACTAAGGCATCAAGTCGAGACACTATATCAGAGACTTGGGAGCGGACAACGAAATAATTGCGGGTCGTTGGATCGGTGTACTTAATCAATCGAGCTGCTTGGCGTGTCTTCGATTCAAGTCAGGCTAAGCTCGAAAACGAACTCGTGGCTCGAATAAAAACTCGAACTTGAACTTGAAACTCGATAAGATCGACTCGCGAGCTCGTTATCGAGTCGAGTTCAAGCTAACTCGCAAACAGACTTGACTTGTTTACACCCCTAAAGCCGAGTACCCTAATCAACTATACTACAACGAATTTCTTTGTAAGTTTTATTTATTTTTATCAAATAATAACATGCTTAGATGATATTATCTCGTCCACCTTTTTATTACATATACTAATATATTATTTTTAACCTACTAAATATTTTCTTCAAAAGTGTTGTTGTCATGCTTAGATAATAACTCGCAAACTACCTGTTTAATGCACTTGAAAAACTCTTAGTTATTTAGACTTGCACATTCTTACAACAAATTTTTTTACACATTACCATGTATTTTAATCACTCAAATTTGACGTTCAATGCTATTGAATCTTGACATAAACCCTATACATATGAATTGATTTAGGTCCCATTAGCCTGTAACTGTCTTACAAAAACCCAGTAAAATATCAGAGCTCCTCTCTCTACTTCTTAATTCCTCTCTTATCTCTTTATTTGACTGACTTCATACTTGTTATAAAAAGATTTTGATATTGTACACAGATTGAAATCCAACAATATCAATACAACAACAATAATAAATCTCGCAATCTCTTCTATGATATCAGAACTGATTGCAAGCTAGCTAGGGAGCAATCACTTAACTCACAGAGGTTTTTGGTACAGAGATGTTTCATGCGCTAGATAATATACAAACTTAAGAAGCAGCACAATTACAGCAAAAATCATGGCGTCAGATTTCCCCTGCAGATGAAACTAATATGAAAATAAGCAAACAAAAAACAAGGAAAATTACCAGTGTCGCAGCAGTAGAGGAATTAAACACTTCATTCAATTCCAATTATTAACGTCATCGATCCTACAATATAAACACAAGGATAGAGACAACGATCACATATTCTTTAAAATAAACCTGCACTCAAAAGCCCAACTGGCCTTTCTCTGCTGAAAGCTTCATCATCAAAATCCTGATTTGTTAAGTTCTCTTGACAAAGCATCTTGCTTTCCTGCAAGGGATTACTCGAACCTCTCTCAAAACGTGTAGGGCTAACATAAGATTGAACATTCTCTCTGTTAGATCTCAAATCATTAAAAAGAAGCTCACCATTCTCATCCATGTTAAGATCGGAATTGAATTCACACGCTGAAGAAAAACCAGCTGCTGGTTCACCAGTTGAAAGATAATGAGAATCATTAGCAGTTTCTACTTCGGAAGGATCTGTAGGATCTTTCCTCTGTCTTTTCCATTTCTTTGTGGATGAAGTACCATCATCTTCAAAATCTTCCTCCTCGCGATCCCCATGCAGATAAACCCACAATTTTCTTTCTCCATCAAACTGCACACAAGGGTCACGCTCATAATGCAACCTATCTAAAGCCCCACTGATAACTTGGTTAACTTGTGCATCAGTGACATCTTCAACAATATACTGCGAATCTCTTATTAGAGTGCAAACATCTGCTCTGGTGCCTATACCTCCAGGCAACCTCGCAGCGGCATCTCTGACAAGGCAAAGAACAGTGACGTGCGGAGGACGATCGGGTTTGAGCATATAATGATCACGGGCTTTTGATGTTGGTTTGCCACCGCACCTCCTTAGTGGTGCTACAATGGTCTTTCTTCCGTCGTGAGCAGTGTATTGGAAGGCCCTGTCTGGGATTGAGTATCTCAAGAGCTCCTCCCTATGAAAATATGCTCTCGCTTCTTCAGAACTTGAGCTGATAGTGTTCAGGCTCTTCTGGGCTCTGAGATCTCTAAACCTGTCCTTATAATCTGCAACAGCTAACATTGCAGGTGGTGCAGGAAGACTTCCTATTTGTTGAAGGGTTTCTTGACCATTTTTGAGCCAATTAGCAAAGGCATCGACCAATTTGACCAGCATTTTGTGTGGAATGCCCCATGCCTCTGCAGAGGTTTCATCTTCGGTATTGTCGTTGTCATCAGAAGAAGTAAGAAGAAACTGGACCAACCCAAGACCAGCTTTTAGCTGATTTCTCATACAGGACGAGTGCCTTCCAACCCTTGGCTCCCAACGGTGCTGTCTTAGATGAAAATATCTTCAGCACTCCCCTGACCAAATCTTGGAGTGGTTCTGAAGTTTCAAGGATGCAAGGATCCCCAGGGTTTGACTTAACTCTATGGACAATCTCCTGGACTCTGAGAGACGGTAAATTACTCTGAATGATGCCATCCAAGTTATCAACAGATCGAGACATATATGTGCCATTGGCCATATGAAGAAAATTTTTCTGCCCTCCTCCATTTGCAAGCATGCTTACATCCTTCCCAAGGTGATTACCAATATCTTCAGGATCTTCCATCTGTGCAGTGGTTAAAGCCTTTCGGACAGCTGAAAGGAGATGTATAATAGAGAATGAAAAGCCTGTATGAATGGTTGGAGTGATCAAAGTGAATGGTTTCTTCTGTGTCTTCACATCCATCTCTAACTCAGACCCTCGCTTCTCAAGAATGATTGGTTCAGGAGTCGCAACAGACGAAGTAACAACTACAGCATCAGCTTTCCTTTTCCCTTTCTTTTTCATAGTAGATGACCCTTCGATCTGCTTCTTTGGACTAGATTGCCTATGAAAAGGTTCATCTAACTGAGCATGATATTCATCTCCACTTTTTCCTTTCCTCTTCTTTGAACGGGAATTACAAGCCAGAATGGGCATGCTTAAACTTTCCTGAGTATCATCGTCCAAAGCAAAATCAGTTGAGATTTGATTCTTGTTTTCAGCTCTGTTTTTCTGCCTTTCCATATTGGTTAATCCAGCATTTAAATCCAAAATCTCCTCAGCTTCGTCTGTAATGCCTCTTATGTGGTTGCACATGTCATTTGAATGATCAGTTGTTACTTTCCGCTTTCTATCTGCAGCACAACCAAGTGAAGCAGGTTGCAACTTTTCATTAAAATGTGTCAACCGTGACTTTCTTATTGATTTACCACTATCCAAGTAATTGGTGTCATTTGATTTACCTTTCTTCTTAACATTACGAGAGTAAGGTTCCATTTCCAGTGGTTTGCCATTCATGTCTCCATCAGCTGTTTGATAAACTCGTTTACTGGATTTGGCCAGTTTACTTGTCAATTTAAAATCATCTTCTAGTTTAACTACAGACTGACGAACCTCCATTGCTGCATTAGAATGCACTGATTTGGATGCATAGGGATACATGCCCCCACCTGCCTCAACCTTGTCTGATGAATCAGATTGTGTCTCTTCACTTTGATCATAAATAGGACTGCGCCTTGAGTATTCCACACCGGCTTCATCATGTTCAGAAGACTTCCTTCTAAGCTGACCCTGCAAATTTTTGGTTACATAGTCTGAGTGAAAATGAGAGCCACTCCATTCAGCTGGAGGAGCCTTACAAGAACTAACTTTAGAGCCAAAACTACTTTTATTGATTCTGAAATCATCTTCACCCTCCCATTTCTTTCTTATTTTTGAGCCATTGAATGTGCGAGGACCAATAGTACAAATGGCTTTTTCATATACTTTTCCATGCTTATTTGATCTATTAGAATCAGACGAGTCAAACTGAGATCCATTGGCCACTTGATGTCGAAGTTGCTCTTTGGCAGGATATTTCCAGTCCTCATTAGGTTGCTTCACTTTCGTCATTCTACTAAATGTTTTGTAATCATAAGAAGCAATGGGATTGGGAAGTGCCTGAACAGATTCCTTTCGGTTGTTAAGGTAACTAGAATTCCCAACATGCTCATCAACATCTTCCACACCAAAATCACTTGGCATATCTTGGGCATACCTCTTTACAATGCCCTTTCTTTTAAATTTCAAAGAGCCTGACTTGGCAGCCGTGGTTCCACGAACACTTCGCCCAGCCATTCCATAACCTGGATCCTCAAAATAATTGTCATCAGGAACACTCCTTCGGACCTCGGACAAATCAAACCCTGAAAAAAAAACTTTGTTGATGAACACCAATCATAAATTGGGCGGTTTAACTTTCTTCTCAGAATAATAACCATAAACCAGTAGAAGTTACCTGGAGCTCGTGCGTATTCTTTCTTTGCAGGAACCTTTGCAGCAGCCAACTTCAATATTCCCTTCACCTTAGCCTTCCCAGGCCTTACTGGCTGCACGGCCAATCTGCTCCTCTGAGTAAAAGCATCAAAAGAAGCTTTCCTCGATGAATGCAGCTCCTGATGCCCCTTACTGAGCCTTCTACTCCAGTAAGCTTCATTAGAATCAATACTTCCACAATCTGTCTCGGAACCCAAATCTCCATTCCTATCATAACCCAAATTTCTCTCGTTCCTCAGAATGTTCAGAAACCGCAGCCTCTCTTCAATTCCATACCCAGCGCAGTTCTGCCACATATCCCTTATATGAAAAAGGTTCCCCACCATGGAATTCTGATACTCGCATAACTGATGATAGTGCTGGTGTCGCTGGAAGATATTCAAGCCCCTGCGATAAGCAACGACCGTTGGATTACAGAGCCCACCCTTCAACTGATTAAAGAAGGCCTCAAGCGGCCTACCAAAGTGGAAATTACTCCCAGAAAAAAGTTCGTTGAGTGTTAGGACAAAGTTTTCCTGGTCCATGTCGGGTAAGTATTCCGCTAACGCGTACCGCTCCTCCTCAGTTAGGCACTGATTCCATGTTTTGAGCGAAAGAACCAAGCCAAGATTCGGAAGGTCGTAGAGCTCCTGCGGGAAGATAAAGCTCTGGTTCCCAACCTGGCAAAGCTCCGTCCCGGGCTCCCCAAGCTCCAGTAAATCGAACTCGTCAGAAGCCATGCCGGAATCCACATCGGATGCGCCATCGCAAGAAACGCTACCGCCAGCAAACTCCAGCGACGTAGAGCTCTCGTTTTGGTCCTCGAACGAAACCGTGCACGCGGACATATCGCCGTTCAGGATTGAATCCTTGTAACTGTTCTCGACGATTACCATGGCCCATGAACAAACCAATCGCTCCTACAGAGTTGAAAAACCACAAAAAAGAAGAATAATAAAAGCGAACAAAAGGGGAAGTGTGAAACCCTAGAGGAGGAGAAAGAGAGCGGAAATCGGAGATGAGACATACCGTAGAGAGATCTGTGGAGGCGGAGTTCAAGATGCGGAAAGAGAAAGGGTTAGGGTTAGAGTTTCAGCTAGCGTTATATAGGAGCACGGAGCGGGCGACGAAGACGACGAAGACGACGTGGACGTCCGTGTGTCGTCCGATCGAGGGTTGAAGGTTCGGCTTCGGGGTAGACGAAAAGGATATGGAGGAGATAAGCAAGCGGACGAGAGAGGAAATAAATAAAAAGATGAGATGGAAAATTGGCAAATTGTGAAGAAGAAGGAGGAGAGAGAAGACGTATTCTCAGAGGCAGAGAAAGGAGGAGGAGAGAGAGAGAGAGTGGGTCGCGGGACGGCGACCCTGCACCGAAACGGAGACGGATTGGGGAACATGCCGCGTATCGTGTCGGTACCGGGAAGCGTTCCGTAGCGGGTATTAGAAGATCAGAGCCGTTGAGTTTTCTGAGAGAAGGCATCCGCCGTTGATGGAAGGGAAGGTACGAGAGCTTGCTATACGCGGGAAAAGGGAAAGACGATGCCAACGGTCATTGGGAATTCCAGAAGATTAGGAGTAAATTCTGAATTTTTAGTTTTTTTTTTTTTTTCATAAAATAGTATTTTTGTAAGACCATAGAGAGTCAACTTACATGATTTAGGCTTTGATTTGAGATGGCTTTTTTTTATTTTTTTTAAAATAATTTTAATAATTTTTTATTAATTTTTTTCAAAAAGTACTAAGAAAACCGTCTCAAACCGCAATTTGAGTTACCTTTACAACTAGGCGAGGCCCCATGATTTTTTCTCTTTTTGGGTTTTCCACGTAAAAACTCTGGTGTTCATTTCTCTTTTCTGTTTGTGTGCGGAATACTCGTGCAACGCTAAGACGAATATTTTAACTCTACTGTTGTGTATATTCTAGCACGCAACAAAAGTAATGAATTTATGATTAAATATTAAAAATTCAATCACTAGTTAAAGATAAAAAAAATATATTATCATCAAGGTGAATTTAAGTTTTATTTCAATTTAGGCTTTAAATAAAAAACTTGACTAGAAAATATTATAAATGATTATTTTTATTAAATTTAACTGAGAATTTGATTGTTAATAGAAAACAATGGAAGAAAAATATTCATGTAATTGATTAAATGTAGTGCGATAAAAGCTTGATATTATGGTTATATTTTCAAAGTCTTTTAACTTACCTAATTTTTAATATTCATATTAGAAAAGGCTTTTATTTTTGCTAGCAATGCATTTTCTTTTTATTATTTGATTATAACTTTCCATGTAATGCTGAAATTTAAAGTGTAAATTTATCTAATTAACAATCAATTTTTATAATTTTTAACAAAAACTAGTAAGGTAAAATGTAGATCAACAAAAAGCCAGCTATCCAGAGCTAGGAGGATGCCAACAATCTAATATTGGCTACTTCTAAGTTTAAATAAACAGATTTTAAAAAAGTTGAATGAAAAAATTAGGGGTGTCAATTTTTGACACGACCCAAAACACGATCCGAATCTGATCTGGAAAAATCTCGGTAAGGGTCAACCCGACCCATTTTACCCGAACCTAAAACGGGTCGGGTTGGGATTCAACAAATCAACCCGTTTTAAAAATCGGGTCGGGTTCAGGTTTACCCAACAACCCGAAAATGACCCGAAATTGACAAGAAAACTCCTATTTGACTCGAAAACCTGAGATTGACCCGTTTTTTTATCCGATTTTGGCCCGAAAATTGAAGACTGGACCGATTTTTGACCCAAAAACTAGTAATTTTAGGTCAATTTCGGGTCATTCGTGTAGGGTCGGTTTGACCCGGATCCGAATCGGGACGTGTTCGGGTCCGGAAACCTGACCGGTTTTTAAAAACGGGTCGGGGTCGGGTTCGGATTGAACCGAATAGTGCCGGGTTCGACCCGAATCTGACCCGTTGACCCGAATTAACACCCCTAGAAAAAATCAGCCAATAATAAGACAGAAATATGCAATATTTGAAGTTTGAATTCTGCAGTGGTCCATGTAATTCAAAATGAATAAAATAAGACTCCATCAAACATGAATTGCATTGTGAAAGGATGAAAAAATAATGGAAATAGAATCAGGCAGCATAACTACAGCATAAGAATATGTTCATATTTGCAAATCTTTCACACATGCTACAATAAAAGTAATAGCAACAAACTATTATCCTAATCATATATTCATTTTCATTCCCAATTTTTGTATTAACAATATACTTGAATAGAATATCTAATGAAAAAAAATGCTTCATTTCAAACATAACCACTTACTAAAGATTGTGTAAACATCATTTCTAGACTTTAATCGTTACTAAAGCGTTACTTTTCAAAGTCAAGATTATTTTCTATTCAATTAAAACCACAAATTTTTCAAAATATCAGGTCTAAAATTTTCAGAAATACTCAAAACATTTGGAACCTCGATCTCAATAACATATAAAAAGTTATGTCATGAAAGTTTTATCAGTACAAAATTATCCATGTTTTTCGGTATTGGAAATAAAAAATTAATCGGAGAAATCTAATAACATCAAATTTTTGAAAACAGAAATATGAATAAAGTAGCATACATGATACATCGATTCAGAAAACTTTCTCAACTAGGTCGACGACTGAAAACAATCCGAAGCAGCTCAAATCGGAGTTTCTCTCTCTAAAAACCCTCTCCTCTCTCTCTACTTCTACTGGCTCGGCATACAAATGAATCACAATAGTGGATTTTAAAATATATAAAAATTTAAATAATGGCTTAGCGTTGTGCACTACCACCTAACGCTGCGGCGCTAGTTCATTTTTTCAAAATACAGAGATTTGAGCATTACAATGTCACTATTTGGCGTCTGGTATTGTAGCAATACAAAGGTGCTTAAATAGTTTTTTTTTTCATTTTGCTAAAATTCGCTCCAAACCCTTAGACTCATTCTAGAGCACACAAAACCATTTTAAAACATTAAAAAAACTTCCAAATACATGTAAATGAATTAAAAACACAATTTTGAATTTTAACCTTTTAAAATTTCAAATATTTACTTTTTACATTTTAGAGTTGTTCCAGCTTATCTTTGATCTCCAACATACAATTATTCCTACCAACCCCTCTTGTTACACTCAAGCCATTAAATCTCTTGTTTGGAGAGATATGTATTGAATTTGAAGCGCTTAAAAAACAGGGAACTTGGGTTTTGGTTCCTTCTACTTTGTGAATAAATGTTTTGGGATACAAATGATTACTTAAAACAAAATTTCAATATGATGGCTCCATTACTCACTGCAAGACAGGTTTAGTTGCTAAAGGCTTTAAGTAAGAGTTTGGTTCAGACTATCATGACACCTTAGCCCGGTTATCAAATTTCTCACAATTCAAATCCTTCTCACAATTCATATGATGCAACTACTATGTTTTGTGGATTTATAATTTCTTAATCATGTGTGTTTACTCAAGAAAACAATCTACGGGCTTAAACAAGCCTCTCGACAATGGTTTGTTCCTTTTTCATCCTATTTGCTTCAATATGGCTTTTAAGTCAGCTCTATCGATCCTTCTCTTTTACTTTATCATCAAAAGTATCGGTTCATATGTGGATGATACTCACAAGCAATAAACAACCAGCTATTGACAAGCTGTTAGTGGCTCTACAGTCACGATTCAGCATGCGAAATCTGGGACAACTCAACTACTTCCTTGGCCTGCAGGTGACTTATGCTCCAACTGGCCTTCACCTCAATCAAGCAAAATATGCTGGTGAAATATTGCATAAAGCTACTATGACTGATTGCAAACCTGTTCTTAGACCCTTACCAACCAAATTTACCAATTCAGCCAATTGTTTTGAGCTAAATTGATGAGGACATCGACAGACGCTACCGACATGTTTATCGCCGGCGAAACCGCAGATCGACGGCCACGATTCAGCGTCTCTACTTCTGATTTTGATGTCATGATGTATTTCTTTTTTTATTATTATCTTTTATTTACTGTTTTCCCATTTTACCCCTGTGGGGAGTTGAGTCTTATTGTAGCCCAAGGGGCATTTGAGTAATTTTATTTTCTTATGTTTGAAGACCTATTTATAGGGGTCTCATGCTTTGTATTGAGGTTAATGAAGATTATGAAAATTTGTTTTGATTTCCCTTGTCTTCTTCTTTTCTCATTGTGGAGAGTTAGAGAAGAGAACGAGAGCCCAAGGTGAGGGCGAAAAGCAATACCCACCAGTCATCGGAAGAGTCCGTGGCTCGTGGTCTATCCCCGACATCCGATCCCCCTCCCTTCCTTCCCCAACCCGCCGGCCATAATCCCCCTCAGCCGCCTGCCGCCCCACCTCCACCACCCGTCCAAGCCAAGCCATCACCGGCCTCCCTTCCCCATTCCCACTTGATCAAATTTTGAAATTCAAAATTTGAATTTCAAAACTTTCCTATTTTGGCATCCTCTTAATTAGGAAAGTTTTCAAATTCTCATCAATTTGAAATTCAAATTGAAGTGGATTCATGATCAATCCTCATAAAGCAAACAAGCTAATTTGGAAGGATCATAACTCTCTCCCATCTTCTCCCTCTCCCTCTTGAACCCGCCGGCCACCTAGGCTTTCCCCACTAATGCCACGTCAACTTCCCCCCCCCTCTCTCTAATTAATTTGATTTTCAAATTCAAATTAATTTCCCCCCAAAACTCCTTAAATCAAGCCATTAATTTAAGGATTAGCATTAATCCCTCCTCCCTCTCTCTTGAAACCGCCGGCCACCCCTTTAATGGGCCCTAATTGATTGCCCATTAATCCCTTAGCCTCTTTTGAATTTCAAACCTCATTTCAATCTAGATTTCCCTCCTAATCCACTTAAAATCTGAAATTAATTTCAGATTTTGGATTAAACCACTATTGCTCCCTTGCCAAACCTAATTTCTCCCCTTTGGAAGCCGCCGGCCCTCTCCACTCCCATCTTCTTTCTCCTTACTCCCTCCCGTGGAAGATTGGAAGCCTAGAGAAGAAGAAGACGATCACCCCGCTCCACTTCAATGTTGAATGGCGGATCCCGAGCTTGAGTGGGGTATAGTTTTCCAAGCCGACGGAAGCGTCGACATCCTACGGTCGCCTTGCTTCGACGTAGGGTTTGAAGACGAAACTACCGTGGAGGAATACGTGGATAGAGTTGTGCCAATCCTTGCAAGCATCTACGACCGAAGACTTTCAAAGCACACTTGGAGCCTCAACGGTCGTCTACGACTTCCATCCCAACCGGCAACTTTTCCGTCGACGAAGTTCTTTGGCGCCCTCTCCCTAGTGGTAACTTCCTTCATCTCTTGGATCTTCTATCTCCGCCAAAAGTCCACCAATCTTTGAGTGATACGGCCTCAAGGTGAAATTCTCGTTGTTAAAACGTAGGGTTTTTGTTACTTGTACTTCGCATTTAATTCCCTTGGATTTTTGAATGAACTATTTTGGTTAATCTCAAGTGCGCCTCTTGGCCTAAGCAAGGTTAATGTTTCTAATCCTTAAATCTATCTTGCATGATCCACATAAATTTATAAAAGCAAGCTTTTAACAATTCTCTTTTAATTTCGATCGTAACTCCTAGTAGTTTCACATCATATTTGGTATCAGAGCATGGCTAGCATGCTTTGCTCATGCTAGATACGTCCTAGGAAACTCCTTTTAGTTTGCCATTAGAGGTTTGCATGCATAGCATCTTTTATTTAAGTTTGTTCACTGTGTTACTACTGCTGGCCTAAAATTCTGCATATTTTACTTCACCGTGTCTAAGGATATTCATGTGCTTAAGTGCTACCTCATTTACATTAACATCCATAGTAGTTTAGGCCACTTTTACACTTGCTGTCCACCATTTCCTGCAGCGGTTAATCACCCGTTAGTGACCCTACATTCACTGTTTAGGTGCTGCCTTCACCCGGAAACATTGCCTAGACAATTAGGTGACTTCACCCATCGTTGTGTTTGCTGTCCAGCACTTTACCGCTGCTGTAAGTGCATTTCCAGCAAGCATTTTAGGGAGTTTAGCTGCTGCCTTAGACCTAGAAACCTCCCTAGTGATCCCTAGAACCCAACCATGGATCCCACTCACATTCAAGCAACCTTAGACATGATTGTAGGCCAGTTGGGCGCAATGTCGCAGCAAATTAAAGACACCCAAACGAGTGTGACGGACCTTAAGCGTCATACTGGAGAGAGACTTGACAACATTGAACGAAGCGGACACCCGGCTATCTACACGCCCTCTAGACCTCAATCACCTTATGGCGAGGATGCCCGAACCGAGTACGGACCTCCTAGGGATTACTACCGACCCAACCACCGACCCCACCACGAACCGGTAGGTCGTGACGCGCCTTGGAGAGACAATGACACCCAGCTCCTTAAGAGCATTAAGATAGATGCCCCAACTTTTGACGGAACGTTAGAACCCCAGGTTTTCCTCGATTGGATTAAAGGAATGGACAGTTACTTTAAATGGTATAACATTTCGGAAGAAAAGAAAGTTAGGTTCGCCGAGATGAAATTGACGGGTAGAGCCAACCAATACTGGACTAATGTGGAGCACATGAGAGAGACCCGAGGAGAGTACCCCATAGCTGACTGGGGAGCGATGAAGCAAGAACTGAAAAGGAAATACCTTCCTCCCTCGTACTACCCGAGACTCCTAGATCGTTGGAATAGGCTAACCCAAGGGAGTAAACCCGTTAAGGAATACATCTCCACGTTCGACGATTTCCTAATTCGTTGTAACGGGGAGGAGACCACCACTCCCACACAACTTTTGTCCATGTTTAGAGCCGGACTGAGAGAAGACCTTAGGAATGAACTCTTTGCTCGAGGAATAACCACGTACGAAGCTGCCTGTAGTCTTGTACTAGACTTGGAAGAATCTAGAAGCCACACCACCAGGACCCAAGACTCTAGACCTAACCCTTTTAAGTCTTCCTCTAGCCAACCGTACACCAAACCCACTGGACCCTCTAGTAGTCGGCCTGCTCCGAACCAAGCCCAACCTCGATCAGACTATAAAGGGAAAACACCAGAACGGGAGACACCCAAGACCTCTGCCGGCACTAAGTGTTTTAGATGCCATGGGTACGGACATATTGCCTCTCAGTGCTCCAGCCCATTTAAGGTCACAATAATTGAGGAAGTGACGGAGGAAGAGAATGAACCAGAGACTGACTTGGTCCACCATATGGACGACGATGAGGAGTTTTTCGACGAAGAAGATACCGCAGTTGTTCACTGCCTTCAAAAGATGAACTACTTAGACTTACAGGTTGTTAGGTGTGCCTTTTCCCAACCTAAACCTAGCGACGACTGGCGAAGAACCTCGATCTTCTACACTTTCACTAAGATTGGAGACAAAAACTGCAAGGTCATAATAGACAGTGGAAGTTGCATTAACGCTGTATCTTCAGCGATGATTTCAAAACTGCAATTGAGAACCACCCCACACCCGAACCCCTACAAAGTTGCTTGGATAAACTCGACTACCTTGGAAGTTAAAGATAGGAGTCTGATTCCTATTGAGTTCGTGGGATACAAGGAGAAAATCTGGTGTGATGTTTTGACGATGGATGTGGGTCAAATCATCCTTGGCCGCCCTTGGCTGTTCGACAACGATGTACACATTTATGGACGATCAAACACCTGTGTGTTTGAACATGAGGGCAAGAAGATTAAACTGTTACCCACTCAACCTAAGTCTACTAAAGATGAAGTTAAGCCCAACTCCCTGAAACCCAACGCGGGCGTGAACTTGATAACTGCTAAGGACCTAGGTACGGAACTGGAGTCGGGAGCGCCTCTTTACGCGCTAGTAGCCCGGGAAATAAGTGTAGATCAAGGAGAACCGATTCCCGAAGAAGTAAGACCCCTGTTGGAGACTTTTTCTGATGTCTTTCCTGAAGATTTGCCCAACCAACTGCCACCCCTAAGGGACATACAGCATGCCATAGACCTTGTGCCTGGAGCATCTTTACCTAACCTACCCCATTACCGAATGAACCCTACTGAACATGGGGAGCTCAAGAGACAAGTGGATGAATTGCTACAACGAGGGTTCATTAAGGAAAGCCTTAGTCCGTGTGCGGTTCCTGCCCTTCTTACCCCTAAGAAGGATGGGACGTGGAGAATGTGCGTTGATAGCCGTGCTATCAACAAAATCACCGTCAAGTACCGCTTCCCAATCCCTCGGTTAGATGACATGTTGGACATGATGACCGGAGCCACCCTATTTTCCAAGATCGATCTTAAGAGTGGCTATCACCAAATTAGGATCCGTCCGGGGGATGAATGGAAAACCGCGTTCAAGACCAAGGACGGGTTGTACGAATGGACAGTAATGCCTTTTGGATTGAGTAATGCACCTAGCACTTTCATGAGAGTAATGACTCAGATCCTTAAGCCTTTACTTGGAAAATTTGTTGTAGTATACTTCGATGACATTCTGATCTACAGTCGTTCGGTGGAACAACATTTGAATCACCTACAACAAGTCTGTGAAATTTTGAAGAGAGAACACATGTACGCCAACCCTAAGAAATGCACTTTTCTCACGAATCAAGTAACTTTTCTTGGGTTTATAATTTCTTCCCATGGCATATCTGCCGACCCTGAAAAGGTACGAGCGATCAACGAATGGCCTATACCAAAGAATATTAGAGATGTCAGGAGTTTTCACGGATTGGCCACGTTTTATAGGAGATTTATCAGGAACTTTAGCACCATCGTGGGTCCCATAACTGATTGCTTAAAGAAGGGAGATTTTGTTTGGACGACATCAGCCACCAAGGCTTTTGAGGAGATAAAAAAGAAAATGGTTGAAGCACCAGTCATGCGTCTACCCGACTTTTCGAAAGTTTTTGAAGTAACTTGCGACGCATCTGGTATAGGAATAGGGGGAGTATTATCCCAAGAAGGACACCCGGTTGCCTACTTCAGCGAGAAATTAAATGACATCAGGCAACGATATTCCACCTACGATAAGGAATTCTACGCCATAATTCAGTCCCTCAGGTATTGGAGACATTACCTGCTTCCCCAAGAATTCGTTATCTTCTCGGACCACGAAGCCTTACGATATATCAATTCCCAGAAGAAACTGAATGCCCGTCACGGAAGATGGGTTGAATTCCTTCAAGAATACACTTACACCATTAGGCACAAAGCCGGTTCTGAAAACAAGGCTGCAGATGCACTAAGTCGTAGGATGATGGTTACGCGTGAGATGAGGACTGAAGTGATTGGTTTTGAGCAAATTAGAGAAAACTATTCGGACTGCCCCGATTTTGGAGAAACCTATTCCAAACTAACAACTGGAGACGAGCGTATCATAGGAGATTTTATTTTGGAAGATGGGTACCTGTTTAAGGCTCAAAAACTTTGCATTCCCACAACTTCACTGCGAGAATTTCTTGTGTGGGAACTACATGCTGGAGGTTTAGCGGGTCACTTTGGTCAAGCCAAGACCATTGCAGCGGTTGAGAATCGTTTTTACTGGCCAAGTCTTAAGAAGGACGTTAGCAGATTAGTAAGGCGGTGTCACACCTGTCAGCTGGCCAAACAACGAAAACAAAACACCGGCCTTTACACGCCCCTACCGGTGCCTAACCAACCGTGGCAAGACGTCAGCATGGACTTTGTTTTAGGGCTACCCAAGACCGTTAGGAAACATGACTCAGTTTGCGTAGTTGTCGATAGGTTTTCTAAGATGGCCCATTTTCTCCCTTGCTCCAAGACTTTCGACGCCTCTAGAGTAGCCAAACTGTACTTTAATGAAATTGTGAGACTTCACGGGCTACCTAAAACCATAGTTTCGGACCGAGATGTGAAATTTACTAGTTATTTTTGGAAGACCTTATGGCATAAAATGGGGACCAAGCTGAAATTCTCTACCGCCTTTCACCCCCAAACAGACGGTCAAACGGAAGTAGTGAATAGGAGTCTAGGAAATCTGTTAAGGACCTTGGTTGGAGAAAACATTAAGGACTGGGACTCTAAGTTGCCTATAGCTGAATTTGCCTACAATAACTCTGTGAATCGAACTACGGGTCTTAGCCCTGCAGAAATAGTGTACGGATACCTCCCCAACCAACCCATTGACCTGATCCCCATGAGCACTAGAGTTAGAACATCTGAGTCAGCATCTTCATATGCATCGCATCTACAGGAGTTACATAAAGAAATTAAAAAGAAAATTGAGCAAAGTAATACAACTTATAAATTTATGGCTGATCATAAAAGAAGAGCTAAAGGATTCGAAATTGGAGACTTTGTGATGGTTCGGATCCGTCCGGAGCGTTTTCCTCCGGGATCCGCAAAGAAGCTGCATGCGAGAAGCGCTGGACCGTTCAAGATAATTTCAAAGGTGAATGACAATGCTTACGTACTAGACCTTCCCGAAGGTTTCAACATTAACCCCACCTTTAACATAGAAGATTTAGTAACCTTCGAGGGACCGGAATTTAACCCATGCAACCCACTTACAAATGAGCCTTGTGAGATCATACCTGGTGAGATCCCCAACCTTCCTCCACTCCCAAAATTGCCCCCCTTACCCAATGCGGAGATAGTTGAATCCATATTAGATGATGAGATCATTACTACGAAAGGAGGCGGACGTCGAAGGTACTTAGTCCACTGGAAAGGGACCCCGGCGACGGAGGATACGTGGGTTGACCGAGAGGAGCTGCAGAGTCTAGATCCAGACCTTCTAGAGTGGTACGAGAGCTCTAGAGACACTCACTCGACGGGGTCGAGTTTTCTCCCACCCGGGGAGAATGATGAGGACATCGACAGACGCTACCGACATGTTTATCGCCGGCGAAACCGCAGATCGACGGCCACGATTCAGCGTCTCTACTTCTGATTTTGATGTCATGATGTATTTCTTTTTTTATTATTATCTTTTATTTACTGTTTTCCCATTTTACCCCTGTGGGGAGTTGAGTCTTATTGTAGCCCAAGGGGCATTTGAGTAATTTTATTTTCTTATGTTTGAAGACCTATTTATAGGGGTCTCATGCTTTGTATTGAGGTTAATGAAGATTATGAAAATTTGTTTTGATTTCCCTTGTCTTCTTCTTTTCTCATTGTGGAGAGTTAGAGAGGAGAACGAGAGCCCAAGGTGAGGGCGAAAAGCAATACCCACCAGTCATCGGAAGAGTCCGTGGCTCGTGGTCTATCCCCGACATCCGATCCCCCTCCCTTCCTTCCCCAACCCGCCGGCCATAATCCCCCTCAGCCGCCTGCCGCCCCACCTCCACCACCCGTCCAAGCCAAGCCATCACCGGCCTCCCTTCCCCATTCCCACTTGATCAAATTTTGAAATTCAAAATTTGAATTTCAAAACTTTCCTATTTTGGCATCCTCTTAATTAGGAAAGTTTTCAAATTCTCATCAATTTGAAATTCAAATTGAAGTGGATTCATGATCAATCCTCATAAAGCAAACAAGCTAATTTGGAAGGATCATAACTCTCTCCCATCTTCTCCCTCTCCCTCTTGAACCCGCCGGCCACCTAGGCTTTCCCCACTAATGCCACGTCAACTTCCCCCCCCCTCTCTCTAATTAATTTGATTTTCAAATTCAAATTAATTTCCCCCCAAAACTCCTTAAATCAAGCCATTAATTTAAGGATTAGCATTAATCCCTCCTCCCTCTCTCTTGAAACCGCCGGCCACCCCTTTAATGGGCCCTAATTGATTGCCCATTAATCCCTTAGCCTCTTTTGAATTTCAAACCTCATTTCAATCTAGATTTCCCTCCTAATCCACTTAAAATCTGAAATTAATTTCAGATTTTGGATTAAACCACTATTGCTCCCTTGCCAAACCTAATTTCTCCCCTTTGGAAGCCGCCGGCCCTCTCCACTCCCATCTTCTTTCTCCTTACTCCCTCCCGTGGAAGATTGGAAGCCTAGAGAAGAAGAAGACGATCACCCCGCTCCACTTCAATGTTGAATGGCGGATCCCGAGCTTGAGTGGGGTATAGTTTTCCAAGCCGACGGAAGCGTCGACATCCTACGGTCGCCTTGCTTCGACGTAGGGTTTGAAGACGAAACTACCGTGGAGGAATACGTGGATAGAGTTGTGCCAATCCTTGCAAGCATCTACGACCGAAGACTTTCAAAGCACACTTGGAGCCTCAACGGTCGTCTACGACTTCCATCCCAACCGGCAACTTTTCCGTCGACGAAGTTCTTTGGCGCCCTCTCCCTAGTGGTAACTTCCTTCATCTCTTGGATCTTCTATCTCCGCCAAAAGTCCACCAATCTTTGAGTGATACGGCCTCAAGGTGAAATTCTCGTTGTTAAAACGTAGGGTTTTTGTTACTTGTACTTCGCATTTAATTCCCTTGGATTTTTGAATGAACTATTTTGGTTAATCTCAAGTGCGCCTCTTGGCCTAAGCAAGGTTAATGTTTCTAATCCTTAAATCTATCTTGCATGATCCACATAAATTTATAAAAGCAAGCTTTTAACAATTCTCTTTTAATTTCGATCGTAACTCCTAGTAGTTTCACATCATAAATACCCGCCAAGATTTCTATCGTTAATTGGTTGGTTCTTTACAAATTTTGACTCACTCGTTCAGATATCTCGTATGCTATATATTACTTATGTTCAATACATGCACAAACCATTACAACTTCACTTTTAGCTTCTCAAACAGGTACTCCATTATATTCAAGGCTCACTTCACCTTGGTTTGCCCATCACCAAATCATCAATTGACTTGCAAGCCTTTGATTCGGATTGGGCAGCAGATCATACTGACTGACGATCTATCATAGGCTATTGTGTCTTTTTTTGTTCCACTTTAATCTTTTGGACTATTAGGAAGCAAACATCGTTGCAAGATCTAAGTTCTTCTATTAAGATAGAATTAGGGGTGAGTGAGCCAAACTGGCTCATGAGTCGAGCTTATTGAACCACAAGTTCGAGGTCAAGAATCTACTCGAGCTCGTATATTAAACGAGCTCGAGCTCAAGCCTGACTCGGCTTGAAAGCTTGTTGAGCCGCTCAATTAAATTAAAATGTATTTAATAATTAATTTAAATTAGCATTATAATAATGTATTTTAATAATTTTAAATTAATTATATATTAAAATATTAAAATTTTAATAAAAATTAAAAAATTTAATTTAAAATTAAGAAATCGAGCTTTCTAAACGAGCTCGAGCCTATGATTTTTTAGCGAATAGAGCTCGAGCGAGTAACAACTAAACGAGCTTAGCTCAATTAGGCAGATACTCGACTCGACTCGTTTACACCCATAAGCAAAATATAGTACCTTATCTACTGCAGCTTGTGATATTATTTGGCTTCAATGCTTACTGGCTAAACTTGGTGTTCCTCTTTCACAACCGACAAAGTTGTTTTGTGATAATGTTTCAGCTCTAGCCTTACAAACAACCCAATATTACATGTTAGAACAAAACATATAAAAATTAATTTTCACTTCATAAGAGCTTGCATCAGATTACAACATATCTCTATTCATCACATAGCATCTCAAGATTAACCTGTTGATTTGTTCACCAAATCTCTGAGTGATGCTCATTTCTCTCAATTTCATGACAAGTTAATAATTTAACTATCACATGTCAACTAAAGGGGGGCTGATAAGCAAACTTGAAAAGTTACTGCAGTTACGGATATTTCGGCTCACCGATCCACTCGACCTGCTCCACTACATCTAGACATACTCAGAACTTTATTTCAGCTACCTTTGGATTTCTGCTCATATAAATCCTTATAGCCTTTACTTGTGGATGTAATATAGAGTAAAAGAGAATGAAATGAATTGGTTCAGTACAATTTTCCTTTCCCTTGCGTTTCTATTTCCCCTGCTATACAACCTGTAGTTTCTATGCAGGTAAAAGTCTTCGTCAGAGAACTCATAAACTTCTGTATCCAATTCATCACATCACCAACACTTCGGCAAGAACTCCAAGGATCATATATAGTTTTCAAATATCATGTTTGAGCTCTCAACTTACCTACTAAAAATCATTCTCACTCATAACAAATAGGTTGGAACAAGAAGGGCTCTAAAACACAAGTTTCTAAGGTGTGTCAAATTCCCTTATCTATTGGTACACACATCATGCAGAGATTGCCAAAGGAATGAATAATAGCAACTCTTTCCTGTGGAAAATAAAAGAAGATTGTGCTATCACCAATCTCTGCAGAGTCAAAACTAAATCCGGAAGGAATACTTTGTCAAGCAGTGGAGAAGAGCAGTATGGTAATCTTATTTGTAACCGAACTAGTTACATCCACTCGTGATAGAAGAGAAGCAGGGCAGTATGATAATGTTACTTATAACCAAACCAGCACATATTTTACATCCACACATAACTCCAAATTTGAGAAATTGTTGATGAAATTTTCAAAACTTTACATTGAAGACCTGCCCAACTACCACTATTATGTGTTGTTCAAAATCACTAGATCTTAGTATCTTACCCTAGGAGCCAGCCTTCCAAAATCACAGCATGGCGGTTTAGGAATTATCCTTGCTCGTGAAGGAAGACTTGTCAAAGTCTTTAGCGAGATACTTGATAAAGCAAAGCAAAAGTGGACTACTTATGTGGAAGTGTTGTATGATATTCAGCAGGTTTTATCATGATGGGAGCATTGCCTTATCTCGAATGCACACTCAATGAGTGCTATTTCTCCAAATAATCACATTTGTATTCAAACACCGTGTAGGAACCTTGAACCAAGCGACTGACATGTTGAGTTAATTAATTGGGTTGTTAGTCACGCCAAAATAAAAAATCCTTAGATTTGATGTCCTCATGAAGTTATATGAGGAAGACTATGTGATGAGGACATCGACAGACGTTACCGACATGTTTATCGCCGGCGAAACCACAGATCGACGGCCACGATTCAGCGCCTCTACTTTTGATTCCGATGTCATGATGTATTATTTAGTATTTGCAGTTTTTCCATTTTTACCCCTGTGGGGAGTTGCTTTGTTATTGTAGCCCTGAGGGCAATTTAGTCTTTATTTCTTCATGTATGCTTGAGACCTATATATATGGGTCTTTTTCTCTTGTAATAGCTAATGAAGATTGAATGAAAATTTTATGTTTGTTTCTACTTCTTGCATGAGAGCTTGAAGAGAGAGAGAGAGAGCTCAAGGGGAGCAAATCGCAAGGCCCACCAGTCGTTGGAAGAGTCCACGGCTCGTGGTTAATTTCTTCTATCATTGCGTTCGTAATTTTCTTCCAATTTCTTCACCTCCACTACAAGAAATCCCTCCTCACCCCATTGCCGCCGCCCCTTGGGAACCCACCGCCGACCACCACCATAACCCCGGCCGGCCTCCTTGCAGGCAACCTCCCATCATCCACCCAACCCCTTCCTGCACAAATTTGAAATTTGAAAATTTCAAATTTCGAATTCTTTCCTAATTTGGAACTCCAATTTATGAAAGCTTTCGTCATGAAATTCAATTTCAATTTGACATAACTTGGAGTTATGAGACCATTTGACACGTCATCATCCTAAATTGGAAACCCTTCTCCCTTGAATTCCACTCTCTCCCTCTATGCATGCCACCGGCCCCCCATGGAGAGATTCCCATTAATTGCTTATTTAAAACTTTGACCGTTTTGAAATCCTAAATTGAATTCAAAGGTTTTTCCCTCCTAAATTATTTAAAACTAAAATTAATTTTCAGTTTTAAGATTTTAAACCTCCTCCTTCCCCCCAAGCATGCCGCCGGCCACCCCTCTTGATGAATCCCATTAATTGCTCATTAATTCCCCTTAATTACATTTGAAATTGAAATTAGTCTCAAATAATTCCCTCCAAATTTACTAAAATATGAGAATAATTTCAGATTTGAATAAACCTCTTGCCACTTCACCTAACCTAACTCCTCTCCCTCATTGCACCCGCCCCTCTCTCCCACCTTGGCCGAATTCCCCATTGCTCATTGGGAATCCCGCCGGCCCCTCCTTTCTCCCCTTCTCTTGTACATTGAGAAGCCTAGAGACGAAGAGGACGACACCTCTCCTATTCTCTTCAATGTTGAATGGCGGATCCCGAGCTTGAATGGGGTCTTGTATTCAACGCCGACGGAAGCATCAACATCCTAAGATCTCCGTGCTTTGACGTGGGATTTGAAGACGAGAACACCGTTGAAGAATATTTGGAGCGAGTCGTCCCAATTCTTGCGAGCATCATCGACCGACGATTTTCAAGCTAAGATTGGAGCCTCGTCGGCCACCCACTACATCCATCTCCACCGGCTACCTCTCCACCAACAAAGTTCTTCGGCGCCATCGTTGTAGTGGTAATATCTTTCATTATTTGGCTCCTCTTTCTCCGCTAAAGCCTACAAGTAGTTGAGTGAGAAGGCCTTGAGGTGAACCTCTCATTGTTAAGTGTTGGATTATATTACTTGTACTTTGCATTTAATTTTACCTTCGTTTTTGAAAGGATAGTCTTGGTTATTCTCTATTGCTAATCTTTGGCCTAAGCAAGTTAAATTTTTCAAATTCTTAATTCTCTCTTGCATGATTGAAATAAATTTATAAGGGCAAAACTTCGCTGTATCGCCGAGCTTTCGATCAAATGTGGCGCAATGAACGTAGTAGAATCTATGCTATTATCAAATTGGCCAAGACTTTGACTTTCATGTTTGAAGCAAAAAGCTTTCTTGCTGGAAGAAGTATCTATGAACTACAAACTGAAAGGTTAGTATACGCTCGACTGAACACCAAAACAATCAAGAAAAAGGTGTGTACAATTCTGTTCCAAATGTGTGTACAATTCTGTTTCTTGTTTCTTCGAAAAGAAAGAGAGATTTTAAATGATTCTCTCCTGAAAAGCTGTGCTGCTTTCAATCAAGTTCGAGAAGTACTTACACCAAGCGGGGACCGGCTTAACAATTTTCTTTATCATTTCTAAACGTAACTCCTAGTAGTTTCACATCACTATGATTTCAAAGAAATCTAAGAAACAACAGAAGGATAGGTCCCACATAAAATAAGATTTCTTAGACAAAGGTAATTAGTTGTATATATCAAGAAACTCCCTATGCAAGTATATAATGCACAATTTGCACTTGGGCAATTAGTCGTGCATATGAGGCATGACAAGACAAATGTTATAGTAGAGAAAATATTATTTTGGCCATAGATGCATCAAGATGTAGCCAATTTAGTTCAGCAATAAGGAATTTGTCAATCCGCCAAAGATCTTACCCAAAACATTGGACTCTATTTGCCTCCTTCCATTTCCAACAGCATCTGGGAAGATATTAGCATCGATTTTGTGCTGAGATTACCGAAAGCACAGAGGAAAAGAGACTCATTGTTTGTTGTTGTCAATAGTTTCTCCTAAATGGAGCACTTAATACCTTGCAAGAAAACCATCTATGCTTTCAGCTTGACTAATTTATTTTTCTAGACAATAGTTCTGACTGCATCAAGTTCCAAAAACCATCACGTCTAACTATGAGCCCTTTTCTGGTGTGTGCTATAACAGAAATTTGATACCACCCTTACATTTAGCATTGCCTATCATCCCCAAACTGATAGACAAATACAGGTAGTCAACTGCACTTTCGACTCCATGATTTAAAGCCTGAAATGGGTACTTGCTCAAGCTAAATTTGCCTTCAACAATACAACTAATCAATCCACTATTCGATCTCCTTTCTCCATTGTCTCCAACAAATTGATATCATCAATTGGTGAATTTGTTAAGCTTCCAATATCTAAATCACATAAATCGATTGAAAAGGTTGCTGAACAAGTACACAGTATATATAAGTGAAGCAATAACTACAACAGTCCAATGGCAAGTATAATGAGATCGTAGATTGTCACAAAGGTATAAACAATTAAAAAAGGTGACTTACTAATTATCCATATTGACAAGCATCGATAGCCATTAAAAAAGTTTCACAAGCTACAACTCATAAATATTAGCCAGTTTGCATTAAAAAAGGAGCTCAGTGACAAAGGCTATGTGATTGATTTGTTGGGCCATGTAAAGATATCAAAAACTTTCGATGTCAAAGACATTTTTTAGTATTACCCAACGGATGGAGCAAATGCTATTGAAGTGAACTTCAAGTCAAATTCTTCAAAACATTGGAGGATTGATATAGACCGTAGGTCCATCCAAACGGCATCATACCTTCTCTGCAATTATTTTTCAAGCTTCCAGCAACACAACATCACTACACAATATCAAGGCGCTCTTTCTAGCTTTTATGCAACACTTTCTCTACCTTTCTTTTTTAGTTAAACAACTTTTGATATTTTGTATTTTCTAATTTTCCTTCAGGTTGTTTATTTTCCATTTAGCTAAATAGAATATAATTGACGGAAGGAGAAAGAGGAGGTTATTATAACTTTGACTTCAAGAAAGAAATAAACTATTTTCTCTAGTTTTACTCTCCTTGTTGAGCTATATTCAAATCATGTTGATTTGCGTCTTCCATCAATCAATTTGATGCAATATTCATGGTTGCCTCCATATCACAAATATAAGGTTTGATAATGCATAGATTGCCTGGAAATTCATGCTAGTGCAAATAATGCCTCAACATAATGCTAAAGAGGAAAACCTTAAAGAAAAATAAAAGAATAAGAAGAAGAAGAGAAAAACCTTATGAAATACATGATAGGATAAAAAATGGTTTGTGATACAAACAAATGCATGCAATGCTATTAAAGGGAACCAAGGTAAACAAGGCTTCTAACAGGCTAAAACCCCAATCTATCTATTTAGTTGTATGCCCAAAACATTAGAAAAATAAGGTCTCATTGACATTTAGTAAAGGGTCTCTTCCTTAAATATTTTGAATATAGTCAATAGGCTCTAATCAGCATACAAAGACATGAAAACACCAAGTCCTCAACTTCTTTCAAGCCAAGCACACTCAACTTTGGTTCTTTAAGAAGCTTCATAGATGAGGGAACCGATGATTCGTCATACCTAAATGTCTTTAATAACTAAAGGCTGAAACTCAATCCATATAGACCATAGACAACAGAATAATAGAATTTTGAAAGTATTTGTACCCAATTATCATAACTAGTAAAAATGCATGCAGCTATATTTTATTTTACTAAAAATACATTTACCATTGAATTAAATTAAAACTTTTACAAGTTACTACATAAGCTATTTACAATGCAAAAATTTCTTGAGTTACATGAAAAATATAGAGAGCAATGTAAAAAACCTCAGCATTTCTTTTGAGTTAAGATTATATTTTCTTCTTCCACGAAGATGATTAAGTGAATTTTACACAAAGGTAAACCAAATCAAAATTCAACAATCAAAAAACAAGAAATCGTCATCGCACGAAAAATATAATTGCTTCTACCATTTCATATCCTACACGGCCTTCCATTTCATTTACTTTCTGGCCTTACATTTGTAAGAAACCAACAAGCAATCCTTATTGCTCATAAGATTTAATTTAGACCAGAACGTAAGCCAAGAACAAGTTACCTTCAAATTCATTAGCAAAGAAACTCCATGTCAGCGTCATCGTCAAGCTCGAAGAAATGCCAGCTCATATCGTGAAAAGCCTTATAAAACAAATCTTCCTCCTCATCTTCCTTAATATCTCGATCACTATCCCTCTCCTCCATCTCCATCTCCCGCACATACCTCCTGATCCCAAGCAAATGCCTTCCATCCACTTCAAGAGAGACAGACCCACAGACCCCTCTCATCTCGCTCACATACCGCTCATAAACGCCAAAGCTATTACCAAGCACCACCATCTTCCTCAACGTCACGGGTTTCCAATTTGCATCCAGTAGATTATCATAAAGCGCTGCCTCACAATGCGGCATATAGAAAATCGTAGGTACCGCCGTCTCCCGCCGTCCACACTCATCCACAACAATAAGTCTACACCCAAGCGCCTCCAACACGGCGCACTCCACCGCAGAGAGAACAGGGTCAAACACTTCGATCGGCCCAGCGGCTCTCACGCCGAGCTCCTTCTTCAGAAGGAGAGCTAGGGCGAGCTGCAACCGCGGCACCTTGTATGACTCGATGCTTCCTATTCCGTACGCCACAATCTGCATCGGGGAACCGGATGCGAGAAGTTTGTTAAATCCTTCCTGGATCTTGGGGTCTCCAAGGCGGGAGAGGAAGCGGCTGACGAATCGAGAGTTATCGAGTTGGCGGATAGCGTATTGCATTTGGCGGAGGAGTTTTGATTCTCTCTCGGGATCAGAAGAAGAGTCCGTCGGGGTCCACGAAGATGGAGTTCCGAATTTTGACGATTGGGTCGGGGTTTTGGATCGGTAGGCGGGATTAGTAATGTGTTTGCCGCGGCGGCGGGTGACAAGGGTCCAGGTTTCGTTAGGGTTGGAGTTTAGAGTTTCAGCAGTAGTTGGAGTCATTGAAATGAAGAGCGGAGAAGATGTGTGAGAGGAGTGGCGGAGGGAGAGCGAAGCTTAGTAGATCGAAAGCCGCGGCGCCGTCGAGGAGAAGGGGAACGATTTTGTTAGTGCTTATTTACAAGCAACAAAAATAATGCTAATTTTTAAATAAATAGAGTAATATATATATATATATATATATATATATATATATATATATATATATATATATATATATATATATGTAAATCCCCCTATTATTTATTATAAGCACCGCATCATTGAATCATCTAATCCTCATCTAATATTGTGTCAACTTTCATTAGCGTCAATGCCTAGCTTCACCTTCTATTACGGGAGAAATTATTCTGTGCAGATTCCAGACAGTTCTTTATCTTTCGAATGTGAGTGTATACAGTATTTATACACATTGTGTATAAAAAAATAAATTATGTACAAAATTATACTCAGTGTACACATTAGATACACACACATCCGAATAATTCTTTACTGTCCGAACTCCACACGGGAGCCCGATCTATCTCTCCTCAACATCATATAGCCGAATCTAAACACCATGTTATCAAGAGAAGAGCTCTCATTCACTAGAAAATATCATGAATACCAAAAACCTTCTGCACATTTCAGTATCATTGAAGATCATGTAGGACAACAACATATATTCCAACAGCACCAATAACCCTAGCAAGCACTTCGATACTTTAGAAAGTGATATTTCTCCTCATAATATTTTTTATGATGTTCAATGCAAAAACTTCATCACATCCTTCAAAGAGCAGCAAAGACCTCATAATCATTATTTTACATTAAGCAAAAGAGAGAGAAGATCACCATGGGCATGTTGAATGATGATTCATTTGTGTGTTGCACTAATTGACACACTCTTCTATTGCCAAATATTCAAGCATTCTTGAACTCCATGAGTTAAATAATATTTAGAAATGTATTCCATAGAGCTAGAAAGTTCTCTTATGGCAGTAAAACCTGAAAATTTTAAATCCGTATCTGTCACTGCTCCAATGACAAGAAGCAAAATCAACAAAGCTCAGTTACAAAAGTTGGATCTCGATCACATGTACAATTACAGAAGTAACACCCATATTTTATATATTTATAAAACTATCTCTTAATTACCTCTATTTATACGACTACCCAAATCTCAAAGAGTACGACAGATTCCCAATCCATACTACTGTGTTCCATTAACCCGTCAACAAGCTAGTATGCAGAAATTTGATCGTTGCATAATTTTTGCAAAATAAACCAGTTAGGTTCATTAAGTTTAATGAGATTGGGATTATATTAACAGATCTCTGTAAGTAATTGTAATTTATAGGCAAATGATGAGTATTAGGAGTTAATAGATAGTTTATGAGTCAGTAAGTGTCACGTTTTTCTATAAATAGTCTATTTTTGGAGGAATTAGATATGATGAAATGAAATGTTACAAGCCTCCCTTCATTTAAGTTTACAGTCTCTTTATATCCCAACAATGAGTTTGCAACAAAAACTTAATAATCCAATTTAAAATGGGTACCATCAATTGTAAGCACAAACAGTTTGCGAAAATTTAACTTAACATTAGAAGTGCATTAAAAGGTTATTACAACATAAACCATACAATGAAGCACACTATAAGGAGCAGTTTCTAGAAAATAAAGTTATCTTCAAACAGTAAAATATACTGCAAAGTATAAATTAAACAGATAATTTAAAACAAGGTCTAAAGAGTTTACTTCGAGGAAAACACAGAGGAAAATTTGAATCCTACTGTAGAACTCTTACAGTAACAGGAACATTGAAGCATAAGCTTCTGTTTTTCCTGATTTGGAAATTCACTGCTTCAAGACCAGTTGCCACCCGAACAGCTACAGCTTTAACAGTATTTTGAATAGCATTCCTGCTTGATTTGGATTAAATTTATATTTTACAGTATGAAGTGGGAAATGATGAAGATTACATAGTTAAAAGTTATAAGACCTTACCTAGAAATGAATCTGAAGGATTTTGGATCAAAATTACAACCAGATAGAAAGCGCTCTATGTCTTCTCGAACAGCATTGCTGGGAATACCTTGAATTAGAACCTGCGCAGAAATTCCATACAAGGATTAAATACTGAATAATGCTGCCTGAGATTTTACAAATAAAAACTGCTTCATATAAGATATTCTAAATAGATTCAATTATTTATCCATCACAACATGTAAGTTAACATAAGCCTATTATAGTGCTTCATGCCCTGCATACCAACATTTGTGGGCCTAAGAAACAGGCAAATAAGTATATAGGGACATCATAAACACATCCATCGAATTTATTTAATACTTAAATTTCTAAATACAACAAGCAAATGACAATCAAACTTATCCCGAAACTTCAAAGATAAAAAGTCGTTGACAATTTCAAATCAATACTTACAGTTCTGCCGTCATGCGATTCAGTGATATCCCATTGGCCAGAATTTATCTGTTAGGAAACAAACTTTAAATTCACAATCTGCAGATGTCTAAATCGTAGGTCTGATTTCAACTTCCAAATGACTAAACATGTCTAGATTCTAGGGAGGAATAACTACAAAAGATTAGCAAAATAACTCCCAAAAATATCACCTTATCTAACTTGTATAAACGACCCTTCCTCGTAGTTTGCCTCAAAGCTGCATCATAGGAAGACTGTGAAGGAAACCGCAACATCCTAAATTACAACAAAAGGAGAAGCTTGAATGCCTCACATAATATACAAAATAGCAAATAAAGCAAGAAGGATATAATTAAATAATATATACAAATAACGCAGAGCAATTCATTTGACAATTGAATTTTATGTAGGCCACATAAACTCCCGTAGTGCATTGTTAACACTAAATTATTCATATTTAATTACATAACACCTTTAACTAAAAAAACACCACTCTTTAACAATTATTAATAATAAAGCCCAAACATCCAGGTAAGCAATCAAACTATAAAAGCACACAAAAGAACAAAGAAAGTACTTCTGAAAGAAAGATTATTGACTTTCCTATTTGAAATAGATTATCCAGGTACTTAATACTTGAATATGCACATTGCTCTCTGATAGGAAGTGCTTGTATTTACAAGCAACCTAACCAAAATCGGCGAACCAACAGCAGCCAAATGGCTGTCCACAGCAGGAAAACAGCAGAAATCTGCTGTTTACAGAAAAACAGAAAAACTGAAAGCACTTGTATTTCCGGGAAAATCTGAAAGAAAACTCAAAGGAAAACCTAAATCTAAAATCAAATTTGTCAAGATTTCACTATTTAGTCAAAAGATTCTCTAAACAGAATAAAAACACGCCGTGCGGCTCGCTCGGCAAGAGTTTCTTCCGCCCTGTTCGCGCCTACAACCGGTCCAGTGATCCTCAAAAAACCTTGTTCGATGCTCGTGTTCCGGTGGAATCTTTGGAGGATCCTTCGACTGCTGAACCAAGGACTGCACGGAAGGAGGAACATCCCCTCTGTAATATCTCGTTCCCTCTCCCAAATCTCTGGCAATCCAGGCCAAGAGCCCAAAGAAAATCGTCCAGGACTAAATCTATCTGCAGAGATCTCAAATTTCAGCCAAATTCAAGATACTCGTTTTGAGGAGAGAGAAAAACCCTGAGGAGAGAGAAAGAGAAAAGGAAAAAGAAAAAACAGCGCTTTTCGTCCGACTATTTAATGCATACAAATCAAAAGGAATTCCCTAAACAGTCCCTACATTCAAATTTCTCTCTTAACTATTGTAATTTGGAAAGATTTGGATATTATGTCCAGGATTTTTGTGTAATTTTGACCAAAATTTCTTTCCTGAATTGTATGAAATTGATAGATTGAATCGATATGCATATGATTATTGATATTTGCTTTACTATTGCTCCCGCACGCCGTGCATTGGTTGGAGATTGGCTCGCTCGGCATTGATTATTGATATATCATAAGGAGTTTATTGATATGCCAGCGGGCGGAAGTTTCTTCCGCCCTGTTCGCGCCTGAGCTATTGATTTGATCGGTCCCGCCTGGACATTGAGCATTGATATAGAAATGGATGGGTCCACATAAATAGTATAGAATTATTGGACCGGTCTAACAATACTCCCCGATTTGATTCCCTGGTTTTAAAATTTCCGCTGCATCCACCTTGTCCTCAAGGTGGAGATACCTGCTGGGCTTTGTGCTCGTGTTCTGGTGGAGGTGGTCATCTTTGAGATGACTGAAAATCCTTACTGTACTGCTGAACCTTGTATATGGATGTTTTAAATTTTATAAGGACTGCTTAATGATGGTTTATAGATAACGGAAGGAGGAACATCCCCTCCCTCTTCCAATCTGATCGCATCAAGCCTGTGTAGTCCCACCATATAATCTTCCCCCACCTCTTGTATGTCCCTAACCATGGTCTTAAGTGATTTCATGGCTTTGGATAACCCTGCATCTCCCCTTATAACCACCTTTCTCCCATCCACCATTAATTCCATCGTGAGTGCTCCCCAATTGTCCTTGGTTACCCCCAAGGTTTGCAGCCACTTCATCCCCAGGATGACATCAGTGCTTCCTAACTCTAGTGGGAGAAAGTCCTCCTTTACTTGAATTTCCTGGATGGTCAACACCACTCCTCTACAGATCCCCTAGCCTTTCTCCACCTTCCCTGTACCCATCATCACTCCATAGCAACCGGTATCCATCAACTTCACTCCTAATTGGTCAACTACCTGAGTGAAAATGAAATTGTGGGTAGCCCCACTATCAATTAGCACAACCACCTCACGGTCAGCTATCTCTCCTTTCACTTTCATAGTGTGACTCGGAGTGAATCCCACTACTGAGTTCAGAGAGACTTCTGCCACATCCAAGTGCAACTTCTCCTCCTCCTCTCCAGATCTGCTCCCACCTCCCTCCTCGTCTTCCTCGTCTTCACAGACAAGGAGAACCTGAAGAGTTCGGTCCTTGCACCTATGCCCTGGCATGTACTTCTCATCACATCTGAAGCACAACCCCTTTATCCTCTTATCTTGCATCTCCTTCTCTGTCAGCCTCTTGAAATTTTCCCCACTCCCTCCTCCTACTGGCTTCTCCCGGGTGGTCTCATTACTGTTGCCTGATGCAGGCCCCTTGGGTGCTAGAAGAGTGGTCGTCGTTCTATAAGAGCCTCCTGAGCAGTTTCCTCGAGCCCCTCTTTCTGCTTTCTTTTGATCTTCTACCAACTGCGCCAGCTCCATAGCCTTTCCCAGGTTCCTCGGCTCCAGTACCCTGACTGCTGTTCGGATCTCTGGTTTCAACCCCTTCATAAAGTTCCCTTCTAAGGCTGACTCTGAAATGTGATCCAATCTGCTAGCTAAGTACTCAAACCGATCCCGATAATCTGCCACAGTTCCTTCTTGAGTCAAGGCAAAGAATTGCTCATAGAAGTCTCCTCCCCCGTCGGTTTGGAAACGCTCTAACAAGCAATCCTTGAACTCTCTCCAGTTCCGGATGGGCTCCCTCCTGTCACGCCACTGATACCATGCCAGAGCTTTCCCTTCCAGACACAGACCCGTCGCTGTCAATTTTTCATCCTCTGTCAACCCGTTGAGAGCGAAGTAACGCTCCACTTTGTAGATCCAGCCATGGGCATCTTCACCCTCAAAGATGGGCATCTTCAACTTCCTCACCTTCGAATCCCTTCCGTTACCCCAGTACTCTCCATAACCTCCCATTCCTCGAAGAGGAGGTGCTCCCCAAGTGTTCCGGTCCTCCCTTCGACGATGGTATCCGAATCCGTCATCATATTCCCCTCTTCCCCTTTTAAAATCAGCACCTCGACGCTGAAATTCAGCACCTCGACGCTGATATTCTTCTCTTCTTTCGCCAAAATCTGCACTTCCCTCATATTCCCCCCTCCTGCCTTCAAAATCAACGCCTTGACGCTGAAAATCAGCACCTCGACGCTGAAAATCAGCACCTCGACGGTCATTTCCCATGCTCATCTCCTCTCTAGAAAGTGGCTCTAGAGGTGGCATGTCATCCTCTCCCTCAAGGATCTCTACTGCAGGATTCCTCCTCCCCCGAAGCGGGTTCGGATTTCCTCCTACGTCATGGTCGCCGACAGTCTCTCTTGCTTCTGACGCCGTCAGATTAGTCTTCATCTCAAGTAATTTCTTCATCATCTCTTCCATGGCCGTGAACTTCCCATCCAACCTTTCATTATTGGCGGTGATTTCAAGGAATTTTTCCTCCAAATCTGATTTTAATTGGCTAAATTCGCCTTCTAGGGCTTCGATCTTCTTTCCGACCATTTTTCTTTCTATGAGTCACCAGAAATCTTTCTCCAAATGCCAAAAAACCCGCTGAAATTTCAGGATTTCAGCCGCCGATGGTCCCAAATCGATGTTCTGATATCAATTTGATAGGAAGTGCTTGTATTTACAAGCAACCTAACCAAAATCGGCGAACCAACAGCAGCCAAATGGCTGTCCACAGCAGGAAAACAGCAGAAATCTGCTGTTTACAGCAGAAAAATAGCACTTGTCCGGGAAAATCTGAAAGAAAACTCAAAGGAAATCTTGTATTTCACTAGTAGATGAATAAAAACAGCAAGATACAATTGATCCTCAATTCGAGAGGAGGATCGATCTCTCCCAAATCTCTGGCAACGCCAAGAGCCCAAACCTAAATCTAAGAGATCTCAAATTTCAGCCAAATTCAAGATACTCAAACCCCAGAAAAAACAACTATTTAATGCATACAAATCAAAAGGAATTCCCTAAACAGTCCCTACATTCAAATTTCCCTCTTAACTCCCCAAAATTTCTTTCCTATTTGGCTCCCGAACGCCGTGCGGCTCGCTCGGCATCCCAGCGGGCGGAAGTTTCTTCCGCCCTGTTCGCGCCTGAGCCGGTCCCGCCTGGACCGGCTGGATCGGTCCAGTGGACCGGTCTAACACTCTCTAGATGAAAATAAGAGGATTTCTAATCTTTGATTCATATACTAACACCATTTGCAATTCCTTCAAATTAAATTGGTATTTCCTCTAACAAACTATTTTGAAGAGTCATGGACAAATATAAGCCTGGAACAAGCTTGGTTTAAAAGAAAAAAAATCTCTCCCTTAAACAGACAATTACAAGCAAATAAAAGCAAAAAAAAAACATGAAGTTTCAAATGGAAATCATTTAAAACATCATCTGCACCAGAAAAAATATCGGGAAATCTCATTAAGTACTCCAATATTGTCAGGATACATTATGGCACATTCTATTATTCTTTTTTTCTTCTTTATATTGCTTAAGCGTATATGTGGCTCATAGTAAGTATTTGATTCAAACAGTTCAGTAAAACTTGACTAAAAACAAATGGATCATAATTGGCATTATATTTCAAATTCTTGAATAGATCAACAACTGTTTCAGAATGTTCAACAATCTATATATATATATATATATATATATATATATATATATATATATATATATATATATATATATATATATATCAAAATAATCCCCCAATTATTTGTAGGTGACCAATTTAATCTTAGAGTCACATTTCTCCAATTTAGGCTTCGTTTGGGTCAGCTTTTGTACTTAAAAGTCATTTTATAAAGTAGTAAGAAAGTCGTCCCAAACTAAGCCTTAGTTTCTTGACTATACAAAATTGATTCAAAATAATCTCTTAAGGATTAAATTGGAATCAATTATGTATAGTAGAGAACAAAAACAAGAGAAATGTGATACTCTGAAACTAAATTAGCCACACATGAATAGTCGGGAACTATTTTGGAATTTAATCATTATATATATATATATATTCAATTGGGTGTGAATATTCACAAACAACAAGAGATTATCACTGAAGTCATCAACAGATTTTGTGCATGATGCGTAGTTTATTGATGAATAGAACTATATATCAATCATTATGTATTAAGTTTTCTTTTAAATATTATATATGTTCTTGAAATACATACAAATAATATAATCACTGAGCACTCAACATGTTTCCTATCTTTGAGTCACGCCATAGATATTCAAAAGCTTATTGCGTCAACGATCAATGCCGTGTTCCTATCCCATGTGTTAAGAAACTCTTTGAACTTCACACTGGCATGGTCCTCCACTCCGCCAACCCCATCCCCCTACCTTATGATTGTTGTTGAGCATCCACCCAAAGAAGTTGTTCTCCCATAGATACTTGAAATATTATTGCAGTTAATAACTCAAGTGACATGTATTTGAAGATGATACATCAGGCAGTCATTGTTGATCTAATCCAAGCACAAGTAAGATTTGGGTAACATATATAGCATTTAGAGTGTTGGACCAACAGCCACATTGAATGAGAAGTAAATGCACGAAATTTAGCTAAATGAATTAAAAAACAAGTTTGCTTACACAACAGACATGACATATATATCAAGGATCAAGCAGTTAAATTAGTGTGTGGTGACAAAATTCAAAATAGCTAGAGAACTGGCAAATGTGGGCTGCTGACGAAATTGATATAAAAGATATAATAGCTCGAATAAGAAAGAGGAGGGTATACATTGCACGAACATTGAAATTGGATTAAAATTATTGTTGTATTCAAACTTTACATCCGATGTAGAAAGATCACATCCTTCCAAGAAATGTATAATATCTGTCTTCAGTGTGTTTCTTCCAAAACCTGTCAGCCGACCATAGGCCGCACCTAGATGCATTGTAGTCAGAAAATATGCAAGTTAAAACAAGGCTATGGACAACAAAATAACAGAAAGAAAAGTTAAGATAATTATGGACTGGAAACGGCAATAAGATACCAAGTTACAATCAGGCTCAAGTGGCATTCATGTGCGTGCCATGCACACACAGACAAACAGATGTAAATAGGAATGCTTCGAGAGTCATTTTATTGCTATACGGTCGACTAGTCGTGCTTATGTGGCCATCGACGTTATATATTGTTGTTGTGGCTTTTGTCACTTTTCTGTCCCACACCCTCCCAATTTTCTTCTTTGCAGGAATCGCAGAAATGAGGGCAAACATGATGGATAGTTTCTCAAGATAATAAGATCACAAATATACGGAGGCGTGGGATATCTCCTTAAAATCATGTGCCAAATTAAATTACCTTCTTCCAGACTTGCTGCCAGCATTTTTTAGAATCTCCTAAAACTTAAAGCAAAATAGGATATTTCTCCCTTTATTAGGGATTGTAGCTGCATCTCTGACTGTAGTACTTTGCCTGTGTACATAAAATACCAAACAAGCCTGGTTTTCCATTATTATTTGTCCTTTCTTTAAGAACGCTTTCAGTATATATGACAGAACTTGCTTTAATGGAAGTACACTCTGATTTACAATTTATTTCAAACAATCTATTAACCTAAAGAAAATTACCCATGTTAATGTACTCATGACATAGAATTTAGTTCTCTAAAATAATATTAAATTTGGATGATGCTGAGAAATAAGAGATGAAGTAGCTTGAGGATACCAGACATCAATATTTACCTTCAAAGATGTGGCAACTAAGTTGAAATTTGAAACATTCTAATCATTAAAATTACTAGTAAATGGTTAAAATTTACACCAATCTTGATCTAAATCTAAGTTCTACTAAATATTTTACAGCAAAATTCTTGATGGAACTAGTCAAATTAGCCCACATCAGGTTTGTCACAATTAAAAAATTCCAACTTACAATATTTGATGTAAACTTATAGGGAACAAAAAAAAAAGTTCAAATATTTTAATTTCTATTAAGAAAGTATTATGATTAAATACCATGAGAAATAATTTTGTACACATTAAGGAAGAAATGTGTGTACAATGATATATTGAAGTTATTAAGAAAACATATGATGGAGCACTAACTATATTAAAAGTACTTCAATAGTGATCATAAAATTTCTATTTATATTATCCCAACATCAAATTATCATAAAATACATATCTTTTTTCATCAGTTATAGAGATGCTTGCAAAGAAAATACAAACTACAGTGTTTTCGTGTATGCTTTTCAAATATTATATAGTTATAATCAGTAAGACATCTGCTGAAATAAGTAGAAAGTACAAACGTGCAATAAGTGTTGCATGAAATTTATAAAAGCATTACATATGATCAATTTGCTAAGATGTTCATTAAATTTTCCTTACAGGATTGAGATGAAGGATCGAATTACAACTCGCAATTTTAGGGCAAAGCAAGGATGCAACCAAGGTCATGTGCAGGCCTTGGATCGTGTGTGCAAGGACTTCTCAATTTCAATAAGACCTTGACTCATGTGCCCTCCTTTCTTCTAGACTTAAGCATGATAACCATGAGCCTAAATTTGCATAGGATCTCTCAATTATAAGAGAGGACAGTTGAGTGAAGGTAAAATAGATTCCTCAATTTCCATATGGTTGCAACATACCATCTCGATCATGCACTTTTTTTTCTCATGTGTATTTAGAACAAGAAATCTCTAATCTGTTTACCAATTGAGGGTGAGAGATGTCGGATTTAAACATAGACGACAAGCAGCAACTGGGTTGTGGCTAGCAATATCTAGGAGGTCAATATCGTTGTGTAAGTTAAACCAGTTGGGAGGGTTTCTTGAGCTTCTTTTTTATTAATAGTTAGATTACTCGGGCTTTGGAAAGGGCTAGTGAGTGTCCTTGTATTGTGCACCATTGCTGGCTTCTTGTTTAATAAATTGGATCTTCTCTCCTATCTCTTGGGTGTAAGTTTTATTTAAGCTAACAACAAAATTTTTGGTATTTGTTTGTGTGTTTGATTTATTTGTTGCTTATGTATTTTCACTTCAAGAGTTGCTTTCACATCAAATTAAATGTTTCATTCCTACAAACTAGCATCAGAGCCTAATGTGAAGTTTAAATTACATGAAGTTTAAGATTAAAAAAAAAAGTTGATGGATTAAAGATTTTTTGGCTTTAGACAATTAAGGCGTGTGATTTTATCCAATATTTTATGAAGACACTCATGAGGTGTTCAAATATTCCAACAATGATAAGAGAATAAAACAAGACAAATATAACTAAAAATTTATTTTGAAGATTTAGTTATGTTTAACAAATGAAGTCGTGATAGAGGTATCGAGAAAGAACTGTAAAGGATAGCTAGAAGTTTTATACATGACCAAAAGACTATCCAACAAACTCTATCAAAAACATACATTATTAGATTGCAGGAAGGAAAGTGTGTCTATTAAATCACGTCAAAGCAATTTAAATTTTAAAGAATATTAATATGATTGTTAATGATAAGTACCAATGTCTATTAAATAGGTGGGATTTATTTCTATTATAATGAGATATGAAACATTAAGAGAGATTGATTTGCCTTAAAAAGGAAGGAGTATTAAACATATGGCAAGCATAAGTGATGCAGAGCACTGTAAGCGAGAGGAACAATTTACATTTATGACATATATTTTGTTTTACTTCACTATTCTTGTTCTTAGCTTTATTCCTTTTCAATTAACACACAATATAACAAAATTCTATATTATATTGAAAACTTTAGTATTAGAGGAGAGTAATAATTAGTACAACTTTGGCTAGCTATGCATGATAAAAGAATGGGAGATCAGAAAATTTATAATATAGTTTCAATTATATGTGTTTCTTTTTTTTCCATGTTGTCGTTTGTATTACTCATAGCTACCACGCTAAATTGGAATCAAGGCTTGGCAATTGGGAACAACAGCGGAAGTGAACAATTGGGTGGCTATCGATAAAGATTGGAGATTGAATGCCCTTTAGGAGGCGCCAGCAAGCATTGCGTGACAATTGGATGAACTCACTTTTGAATTCTTTCATTTTTTATGTCGAAATGCAGAGGGAGAAGCAAGCTATCATGGCGAGAGGTGTCAAACCAATTTTTCGAAGGATGACTCCAACAAAACAACAGCACCACATAGAAGCGTTCTAAGTGATCGAGAGACATAAGAAGATATCCAGTAACCATTTTGGAAGTCACAAATTCTTAAGGAGAAGATGATCTTAGTCAACACTTCTATGCCTCAAATTCAAAGAGGAGAATTGCTTTCATAATAATCAGCTTGTTCGGTGACATGATTAGCACAATTGAAATCAAGGCGAATTGCATGTTAAATTGGACATCCCAATCTTCAACGGTTGATTGCATATCAAAGGCTATCTTGATTGGAAACAGGCTATTTGGTTGTCATGTAGCTACCTGCATAGAGTTTATGTATTTTGTGTTACAAGGTGCAACTTTGAAATAATTACTTTTGTTTTATCTTTATCTAAGCTAGCATATCATGTTTTGGGGAAGTAAAAAATATTTAGCTTCTTGGTTGCAACAAAATGTTCTCGAATAAAATCAAGCACAAGTTAATGGTATGCCTTTAGGTGATAATCAGGCGGAGAAGAACCTATATTGCACAATATAGCCCAATATAAGGTTGTATCACTGCAACAATCAGATAGAGAATACAATCACTTTGGAGGTACAAAAATTTAGGAAAAGGTACATTTGCTATTGTTGAATTCAACTTGAGGTGCAAAATTAAGCTTTGTGAGATTACCTAGTGGCTAGTGCTCAGCCCTTTGAGACTTTGAGATTAATAAATGATCAGCTTGGAGAAGTGGAACTGTAGAGAAGATCCAAGTTATTTCCACACCATTGATCAAGGAGAGAGAATTGCCAAATTTGGCTTAATGTGTCATGCTTAGTGCATTATACATTACATAGGACTTGAAGAAGCATTGCAAAGAATCTATTTCCAAGACACTTGTGATATATTCCTTATGAGAATAATGGGATAGAACAATTAGCATGCAAGATAAAGGATCAAATCACATCTCTCAATTTTATGGAAAGCAAGGACATGACCTAGTTTCATGTGCATATCTTGAATTGAATGCATTAAAAACTTCTAATTTCCCATGAGACCTTGATTAATCATGGTTTAAAATTGCGCAATATGAGGCTCGACTTGAGGCCTGCCTTTGCGCAATTCCAGTAAAAAATGCCTCGATGCTTACATCTCGAGTTTTTTTTATGAGGCTTGCGCCTCAACTTGGTTGAGGCCCGCATTGAAGCCCGCCTCGCCTCACTGGCATGAGGCTTATGCCTCACGCTATATATATTAAAACTTACATATATCTTGAAGTAAATGCCCGACATTGGACTTTATAGGAGAGGAGGAAGGGGAGAGAGCAGCTCACCATAATGATGATTCAAATGAAGAACCCCTTAGTGATGACAGTGCTGATGACTTATGAGTTCTTATGTGATATGTCATTGCTATTTATTTTTGGAAATCGGAATTATATGTTAATGAAAAGAATACTAGGATTTCAGAAAGATAGAATTTTGAGTTGAACTATATTTCATGTTTTCTTATTATTGAGATATTTTGATTTCACTTCATATCTTATGCTTTTTTATGTTTTATATTATTCACTCACTAGTATATAACAAATTTATCACTTTATGTTTATGCGATCTTTTAATTTTGAGGCTTACGCCTCAAAACGCCTTCAGGCTTACGCCTCGCCTCACGAATGAAAAACGCCTCAATACCCGAATACGCAATTTTAAACAATGTGATTAATAAACCTTGTTTTCGTTGGAGACATGCAAAATGATTATTTGTCTCAATTTGCGTGCCCTAGGATCTCTCAAATATACGAGAGTAGAGCAACTAAATGAAAGGTAGATTCTTCAATTGGCACGCAAGTGCAACAAACCCTCTTTCTTAGAATTGTCTTCTTAACTGAATGTGAAAAAAAATCTATCTATTTATACCCACCTATTGAGGATGATGGCTTGAGGATCTAAATATACTCGAGCAATAGTGACAACAACAAGAACTTTAATCAACGTCATCTTGGAGACTATTATCATGGTTTTAAGTAAACACATTGTGAGGGTTTTTTAAGACTCTTCTCTGTTGAGAGTTAGGTGTATTCAAACTTTAGTAAGGGTTGATGATTAAACTTAATATATTATACATATTACTTCTTATTTAGTGGATCAAATCCTCACTCTCCTCCCTCATTCATGTAGACATTGTTTGAGTTGAACCAATAAATCTTGGTGTTTTGTATGCATAATCAATTTTATATTTCTGTCTAGCTCATTGTATTTCGCTCTTGGATGCGCTTCAACATCAAATTTGATATTTATTCCAACAATTTAAATGATGATATGCATTATTGATCCTACACTTCAAGATCACATCTAAGAAATAAAAATAAAAAAAACAATGGTCATTCTCCTCTTATGAATTGCTTGCTTCACTTTTTCTAATTGGACTATTTATCACTCTTATGCTTATCTCAGCACAAATGTGTACAATTAGAATATTCAAAGTGTGGAAAGACATGGTCACTATCAAAATGTCCCAAATAAGAATGGAAAGAAGTTTGGGAGAGATATCCTGACCGAATTTTGGTATGCATGATTTCAAACCCCATACATTTTCTTTGAGATGAGTACAATAGAAAAGTTGATTGAATCTCAAAGAAAATTTACGGGTTTTAAAACTCAATCTACCCGAAATTTAGGTCAAGATATCCTGACCGAATTTGTTTTCAATACTAATATTGCATTGATTCTTACATAAAAAAAAAAACAATAATAATGATTTCCGCAGTGCCTTCTCATAACAGAAATGAGTTTATCCAATCATTCCTTGGAGAAACGCAATTGGGGATCGTAAGGCGTAACAAGGTTCGATGAAAAACTAAACCCAGGAGGTGATGAATTTCATACCTTCGGAAGATTCGTAAAATGAGTCGGAGATTGGCTCCTGCTGCTCCCCAACGGAGGAGAAACTCCTTGAAGGCATCCAGCGGATCGGATCAAACAGTGAAACCCTATATTTTAGAGCATTCCTTGAAAGAAAACTGAGCTTCGACATTTCTAAGAAGCGGCGACGGCGTGCTGAGCTCGTCGCGTCTAATTGAGCGCCACTATCAAACTCGGTCCTTGGATTATCCCAAACGTTGATACATATACTGGTCGACCTCGGAGCACGAAGTGATGGATGCTTCGACTGGTCTAATTAGGCTTGATTTTTTTTAATTACTTTTGACTTTTGAGTTCAGTAAAGTCAAACTCATATATATCACACTCATGCTTTGAATCCGATATGTCATCAAAAATCTTCTTGATCGTGCATGAATCTCAATGCAAATAGGGCTGCAAACGAACCAAATATTCGACGAGCTACTCATTGTTCGGTTCGATTAAAGCTCGTTTGTGATCGTTTAATTAACTAAACAAACAAATTTGAACAATATTTTAAATACTCGATTCTTAAATAATCAAACTTGAACACTAATGCGTTCAGTTCATTTACGTTCGCGAACAACATCATTTAAAGTTCGTGAACAAACTCGACAATAAGCTCGATAAAAGCTCGATTTGTGTGATTGCTGCAGGTATCAAATATTGTATAACTTGCTGTCTAAGTAATTGTAGTTTTATATGACTATTTATTTATAAATTAATGCTTTTATTAATGTTGCTATTAGGAAAATTCTGTGAAGATTAGATTTGCTAATAAATTATTGCATTATACATAGACAATTGCTTTTATTATAAATGTGTTTGTTCATAGATATGTTCATGAACGTGTTTGTTTGATAGTTAAAAAAATTCGTTAAATATGTTCGTGAACATGCTCGATGTAATCATTTGTTATGAAGCTCGATAAAGCTCGTTTGTTAAGTTAATAAACATTTAAAAGTAGAGCTCATTTATAGCTCGTTCATGTTTGTTTGTTTAAAGCTCGATAAGCACTAAACGAACGAACATGAACTGAACATGAACCGAACATGAACACTCGTTAATTTAAATGAACCAAACATGAACACAAACAATAAAGCTCGAACAAACATGAACTAAACTTGAACAACCTGATATTAAATGAACACAAACATGAACACTCACATACTCGGCTCGGCTCGGTTCATTTGCAGCTCTAAATGCAAATGTGAATCGAAAACTTTTAAAATTAATTTGGGATCATCCAAACTCAAATTTCAACAAACTTATAGTTCAATTAAACATCTCAAGAAAACAAACTTGATGATACCAAATTCAACCTAATCCCAACTTAAATGAGCCCAAATCGAAGAACAAAAGCAAACTTGGAAGCTTCAGATCATCAATAGGATGACCAAATGATATTTGAAGATAACATGCTTATAGTCAAATCAAGCGACTCGACGAGACGAATCCAACGAGCTCAAGATTGCATAATTCTGACATCATTGAGGCACTTAAATGCTGAATAAAAGCTCAATGATTTATGAAATCAAATTTAATAGTCTGATGGTGCACACCCAACATCTCATTATTGTTCTTCATATTTACTAGTCATATTAGTCTCAAAAAATTATAAATAACTCTTCATTATTCATATTAGGGGAGGAGAAAGAAGAAATGAGCTATTATCACACTCTATGATCTATATTGGAAGAATTACATCTGTTTTTTATTTTAACCATTTAACTAGAGTTTAACAATGAACAGCGGAAAGAAAAATTATTGCATTTTTTCTAGAACTGTAGGTAAAAAAATTATACTTGTTATCTGGAGTCTCATATTATAAGATCCTTATTCTTTCCTGAAAATATGTAAAACTATGTAATGAACACATAGCCGAGCAAGTAACTAAAATCTTATAATTGAAATCAATGTAAGATAAGAAAAAGAATAATATACTATAAATCATATAAAGAAATATATGCATCAATGTATATATCATTTAACATTCTATAATTTATCACATCTCAATCGATTATAACATCAATAATGATTAATTGTACTAATGTCAGTAATAATATTAGTATCATGATTAATAACATTAAATAGTATTAACTATAGTTCTTCCGACATTCGTCGCCCACCAACTATAGTCTCTCTGACCACCGCCCGAAGACTATCCTTTTAACCTTTGTTGCACATTAACTATGGTACCTCTAACCACCTTCACCCAATTATGGTCCTTCCAACCTCCGTCACCTGTCGACTACGGTCCTTCTAACCAATATCATCCGACTACGATCCTATAAACAAATAACTAGGACCACACTCTCTTGAGAGCAATTATCATGTCATTCTCTAACTATGTAATGTGGTTTATACAATGTGTATTTATTTTATTGAGCTAACACCCTCGTCCTATAAAGGACATTATTTGTTATCAACCACTAATATTAGTGAAATCATTTCAACTGGGCTAAGCCCCGTGCTTTTCTCCCTTTTTTAGAGGTTTCCATGTAAAAATTTTGGTGACCCTTCTGAAAGTTGTACTTCTCTCTCATATATTTCTCTGTGTTGAATCTTTGTACAAAATTAGGACACTAAATTCTACATCTCTCTATCGTCACAAATATTCCAAGACATAACATAATTCAAGACCTCTTAATTAATAGCTAAAGCTCTTAACTAATATATCAAAGTGAGCGGGATAAATTTGACATGATCGTATAAGTTTTTTTTAAGGCCTAGCCTCACAAATTAGGCTAGGTTGTGTAGGTGGAATTCCATAATCAAACTACTATATCTGAGCAATTTTATATTGTATGTCATTTATTAGGTTGGAGATATTCTTTGTTAGATATAACTTATATAAAAGTATTTAAATAATGCTATTATCAAATATTATAATATTATCTTTAAAATATAATATATTTTATTTAAATGATATTTAAAATAACTAATGATGATTGCAACATTTAATCTTATTTGTTAGGCTATAAACTATCATGATAATGCATTTTAATCATTAGGTTTGTTTCGTGCATGAACATTTGGTAGATTGAATTTTAAGAAATGGGAGAGATTGTGAGATTAACATCTTAGCTTTGTATGAAAATTTAGCAGAGATATAGTCGAGCGGTAGTGGTTGGATGACTTTAGTCGAGCAATGATGGTCGAAGAATTATAATTAAGCAAAGGATGTTGAAGGACTATAATAGAGAGATGGTTGTTGGAGGAATGTAGGAAGGAAATAATGGTTGAACGATTGTAGATGGGTGATAGTGTTTGATAGAACGTATTCGGGCTACAATGATTGAAAAACTATAGTAATGCGGCGAAGGTAGGAGGATCATAGGCTTCCGACAAAGGTCTAAGGATCATAGTCAAGTATCAGGAACGAATGCAATCAAGCAACTGAGGTCAGAGGACCATTGTTGGGAGACTATGGTCAAAAGACCTTAGTTGGGTGACGGTGGTTGGAAGATCATAGCTTCGCAATTGTGGTCGGAGTATCATAGTTATGCAATGTTAATCAAAAGAATACAATCGCAAGATGGAGGTCATAAAATTCTGTTAGGCGATAATGTTTGGAGGACCATAGTTAAGTAATGGTGGTCAAACCATAGTCGGGTGAGAATTGTAGCCAGACGACTATGGTTTGTGGATCATAGTAAATTGACGGTGGTCGAAGGATTGTAGCCCAACAATCATAATTGGAGGACCATATTTGAGGCTACAGTGGTTGGAGAATTATTGTCAGGCGATGGTGGTCGGTGGACTGTAATCCAGCGATGGAGTTTAGAGTGTTTTAGTCGGGCCTTGAAGGTTAGAAAACTATAATTGTTAAATTATTGTCAGAGAATCGTAGTTTGACGATAGTGGTTGGATGATTGTATTTAAGTTATGATTATTTGAGGATTTTAGTGTCACAATCTAACTCGATAAAATCCACAGATTAAACATATCCTATTGTGTTGGCTGGCGACAAACAAATCTCAAGATCTAGTTTTGCAAATTTTTCATATTTTTCTTCCAAATATAAACTTTAAAACAAATGAACAAACCACAGAGCTACTAATAACATATAGAACTAAAAATAAATACATCCATAAATTTTCTTTTCATCCCATCTTAAAATGTATTTGCAATGATTATAATACAATACATAGCTACAGAATAAAGCAGCACAAAATAAAACTAGTCATGACTATACAAAATAAAAAAGGAAATATCTATACATATTTAGATCGGATCTTGAACTACTACTCAACTGGCTATTTCCCTTTCCCAGACCTTAAAAATAAGAAGCAAAACATTTGTGAGCTATACAGCTCAGCATGCCACATTTAAACCAAATTGAATTTCTAAATATTTCATTTATTAAATATTTGACCAAATCTTAAATGCATCTAAATATTCACTATGTTGAGTAAAATAATAAATGAAGTTATCATAACATGAAGTAGCAGTATTGAAAATGAATACACAAACACTTTATATATCACAACAACCCATTAGACAAAATTTAAGAAATTCTTACTCTTATATCTCCCAACATACATAGTTCAATAACTCGGACCCTTATGCTTTCCAATAGATAAGTTTAATAAGTCTTACTCTTATACCGCACAACAGACAAAGTTTAACAACTCTGAGCAACAAACAGAGTTTAACAACTATAAGCAACAAAAATGTGCATATAGCATCAAAATATAACTTCCTCCATCCACTTCAGATGTCCTTAAAATCTCACATTACAATCACATAAGCACTTATTTCAATGCATTTCAGTAATTAAAATATAAATAAACTCATTTTAGAACTTGCCAAATGCTTTAACGGTAGGCAACAGAAAGCCTTACTAAGCATAATTTCATATTTTTTAAAAAAATTAAATTAATAGAAATTGTGCATAACATTATTGTAACTTTAGTTGTACTATAGCCTTATATTTTTAGAGTCCAAATTATTTTCTATTCAATTAAAATATCATAAATCTCAAAATCCCAAGTGTATAATTTTTAGAAAAATTCCTATATGTTCAAAACTGATGTCTTTACAACATACAGAAAGTTACGCAGTGAATGTTTAACAAATGCAAAGTTATTATAGTATTTTGATTATGAAAATATAAATTTAATAAAAAAATTCAAGAAAATTCCTTTCTTGAAAACTAAAATAGGTAAAATGTGACCTACTTCGATCCAAACAACTTTCAGAATTGCATCGATAGTAGAAAATGGCTCGAAGCGGCTCAAATCTTCATTTATATCTTTAAAATCATTCTCTTTCTCTCACAAGCACTGACTGCCTTAAGAACAAATAGATAATGAATAATGGTTTGAGATATTTAAAATAACCAAATTTGCCATGGTCTCTCGGTGCCATGGGGCAATGGCCACAACACTCTTCAAAAATCCCATAGCGCCGTTGCATCTACCGCACGCCAAAGCACCGAATTAATTTGCCAAAAAAACCTGAGAGCACTTCCGTCGAGGTGCTTCCAAACCATGCGTTGTGGTGCCCCATGGAAAAATTTTTAGATTCCACAACTTTGCAGACATACTTTCGGGACCCACTCCAGAACACATACAAACTCTTACATGCATACAAAACACTCTCATGCACATGCAGAAGGGTTCAAAATGCAGAGATTCAAGCAATTACCTCTTTCGAATGGAGTCAGAATAGGTGAATTGAATACTGAATATAGAGGTGACACATAATCAAGCAAGGATCGTAATCAGGTCATGGTGGCTGGGGGGGCGTATTAGGATGATGGTGTTCAAAGTAACATAATCGGGCAAAGGTAATCAAAGGACAATAGTTGGTGACCATGGTATAAAGATGACGGTAGGGCAGTAGTTTGTCAACATTAATTTGGTGACGTTGTGATGACGACAGTCAGCACTGTTTCAATGGCAGTGGCCTAACGACAACAATTGGGCAATTGTCCCCAACAATGATGGGACTATGGTTCGAAGACGGCTATTGGGAGGTGATTCGATCATCCCGTAGTGGTGCTCAACTGGGGCTCCCTGATTTTTAGAGCTTTAGAACTCTTTTAAATCTCAAGCTAAAGTCCAAGCTCTAAGTCCCCACTTCATATAGAGAGTGGAGGATGTTTTTATACATATTTTGTATGGTAGGCACTGTAAGCCAAAATTTGAGACAATTTACCATATTTCCCATTTTAAAATATGCTTAAAGTGATTGATCTTGGCTCATTCGAACTCCAATTGGGCCAATTTTGATATCGTTGAGATCATCTCTCCGAGGCATTAAGGTCAACTATAAATTTACCAAAATCAGAGTTTCGATAACCTTAAATTTCATTCTAATGTGTATCGTGATTCATGTTCTATCACGCTGATTTATTTATTATGAATAAGATTAAAGCTTCATTTGGAACAGCTTATTTACTGCTTCTTAAAATAACTTTCTAGTATAAAAATTAAATTTTTTATATTAAAAAACTTAAAAGAAACAGTAAAAAAAATCTTCCAAAACAAAACCTAAATCTAATGGCATACTTGCCGCTTCTTTTTCAAGAAATTCTTGATCTTCTTTTTTATTTTTTATTTACTTCTGCGTTCTGCCTTGTTGTTTTAAACTTCAGTTTAAAATCTATAGAAAATTTACAAAAGCAAAAAGTAGAGCATTTTTTCTACCGATCTTTTCATTATTCATTTACTCCAATCAGTCATTAAAAGAAAACTAAACCGTAAAAGGAAATGCCACAAATCATTCCAACAAGAAAGTAACACAACATTCAGAATTTTATTAGTTTTGTTACCATCCTTCAATTCCTTACATTGTATTTCATTGCACCATCTTCCTTCCTCTCCATCATGTTGAGCAATAATTTATCTAGTTTTATTTATTTTTAACCACCATCATCTTAGGATCTAATTGTAATTTGTAAGAGTCCGGACAGAATAATTTCTCCAACTTAAAACGACCAAATTTGAGTAGATGTATAATAACCCAAATTTTCCCAATATTTGGGGAAAAGCTTCAAACATCAGCACCATATAGATAACAAGAACACATATGCATTCAATCATATAAATCATAGTGCATGTAACTTCAAATATTTAAAGTTTAAATACAACTGTAGCAAACGAAACACACCACGCTATGAAATGGAGGCCATTCAAGTAGTCAGACTCCTATAGACTTTGAAATTAAAGGGCACAAGAACTGAAGAAAGTCAAGTTTTTAAGATAAATTATATTGGAATATTCACTTCCACTTCTTAAACTTGCCACCGCCGAACATTCCATGCTTGCCATGCTTCCCATGCTTGAATTTTCCATGATGTTTGAACTTGCCACCATGATGCTTGAACTTCCCACCAGAATGACCATATGCACTATATCCTCCATGACCCCCTTGATGGCCATATGGATTGTGGCCCCCTTGATGGCCATATGGATCATGGCCATATGGATTGTGGCCCCCATGATGAGAAGAACCATGTGTCAAGTGATGAACTCCATAAGCGGCGGCCGCAGCAGCACCCCCAGCTAGCAGTGATCCTCCATGAGATCCATGCCCTGAAAAAAAATTGAAATATACGATCAAAATGATTCATAATGTTTGCTGTATTGATTACAACTTATTTGGCCGTGGGTGGGAAACATTACACAGTAACTTAGTTGCATTATCATTGGAGAAAATGTCTATAGTAATCAATCTCTAATTTATAGTTGGCTACAAATAGTAGAAAGAGTAGGAGAGAGGGCAATCATACAACTCCTTCGCCAAACTTTTTAGCAGGTCAGTATCTAACTCTGACGCACGATGGAAGCAAGGAAATAGTACCTAACTTTGCTAATGAAGCATAGAAAGGCTTGTTTTTCAATTTCTGGACACATTAATAAGTCATCATATATTGTGAATTTTAATTTCAAATATAAAGCTAATTATCCATCTGTCATTAATTCAGTAAGGGCATCTCCAGTCGAACGTCAAACATGCGTATGACGTCGTTCGATCGGTCCAGCCAAACACTAAATTTTCCACTATTTGCTTGCGGGTGAACCAGCTATATATATTTTTTTTTAATTCGAAAAATAAAGTATGAGAAAGAATATACTATGAATATTCTCTTTTTGGTGTTAGAAAATGGAGTTTGGTTAGAAACAAGTTACTACATATTGATGTATTACTGCATTTTGAAGTGAAAAATGAGTATTTTGGTTGGAGATGCCCTAATTAATAGTGGATTAATTAAGAGTAATCAACTTAAGACATTGTAAGTCTAATGAATAAATCTCACTTGGGGTGGATGAGAATGAATGAATGAATGAAAATTCCCTGTTCTCGTATCTCCTATCTTCTTTATTTTTTATGTGTTGAACAAATTGAAATGTTCAACATAAGATCATGTCCTCCTCATTGGTGCTATCATTAAACTGAATAATCGGACTTTCTATCAAACAATTATTCATAATAATTATGGTTGAAAATGTTTTATGACACATTCACCGCCAGTACAATACAACATTATCTTAAGTGATGCAAGCATACCTTGGGAGTGAGGGGGATATCCTGCAGGTGGGTATCCTTGTGGGGCATACCCCCCCTGTGGGGGATATCCCTGTGGAGGGTATCCTTGTTGAGGATAACCACCAGGTGCTGGAGGGTAGCCCTGTGGTGGATAGCCATGCGGTTGGTGACCTTGTGGAGGATAACCAGAGTGCTGGCCAGCAAGTCCATGTGCAATATTTGAAAGAAATCCCTTGTCATGTTGGTCTGAACCATCATGCTTGTGCTTGTCCTTCCCGCCTCCCATTACCCTAATTCAGCTTAAAAATGAATAAGAATACCTTATCATACATTATTAAAGCAGAAAGACGTTGAAAAAATCCAAAAGCACTTTTTCATAATCCAAAAACATTTTTTAATAAAAAAAAGACCTAACTTCAATTGACATATATGAGTGAAACAGATTGCAATTCACAAATTCAACTCACAGACTACGTACATCAACCTCTTCCAATACCCTACATTATTGGGGGCCACTTGCATTGTAATACATCTGGTTTATATTTGTTCCGAATAAATGGGAACTTACAATGTAAATAAAGACACAAATTTTCTACGGCAAGATTGGTCACAAAAGTTGATTACAATCAAATTCATGTCATGACTCTATAATATCCGCTTAAGAGACTTGCTCTCAACTTAAATACATTTCAAAAATCTCAATTTTACCTCATTAGTGAATATTATTCTTCAATCTAATGTGATTTGTAGAGTAAATATTTAAAATTTTGCTAACACAACCATTAATATATCTGGTTATTTTGGTAGTTGGCATCAAAGACTTCAAAACTAAATGTTGAAATAAGTGCATGAGTTAGTATTTAAATGACACAATTAAAAACACTCGGGTGATAAATTTTAAAATTATTCATGAATTTATCTAATTACGTCAAGATCAAATGCTATGAGTGGATCGGTCTCAAAGTTTGATTTTGAAGATTACAATTGATTAGTTCCTTTTATTTGGAAATACATCCATTAATTTATTAAACATACATCAATATAGATTTAGGGTCGATTTGCAACTGTTGCAACATTTGTATAAAGGTGGTTGTGAAGCTATTATTTAGACAATAACCTTCTCACCATAACAAATTCTCACCACAAAAATTTCTGAAAAGCAACAACCAAAAAGTGTGGTTTGTAGTTTAAAAAACAAAGTAGGCAAAAAAAAAAAAACAAAGTAGGCAAAAAAAAAAAAAACAAAGTAGGGAAAAGTTCTCCCAAACAAACCCTTATTCAATCTCTAAAATAGCCACAACTACCTTGGCTGCTCAGCTCCTATTAGCTACTGATCTCCTTGAAAACGGACCACTAGTTTTGTAATGTATAGAATGGAATGTCATCGTGCAAACATTAACCACTTTAGTAAGGCCTTACGCTAAAAAAGCAAATTGCTAAATCATATCATAATTCCAAACATGTCCATAGGTCATTCAAGTTCAATAAATGATAACAATGAAAAAAAAATCATTAACTTTCAACTTTAATTATTTTTCTTTAAATGCTATATTTTGCTACCTTCTAAAAGAGAACAAATAAAAAGTGATCTATGAGAACTATGTCAGCATTATCACTTTCTGTAATTTGTAGTCATGACCTATTGAATCATGAGTTGGTTCTATTTAAAATATCACCATTTGAACATACATGGAAACTCATGGCATTGATGAAACTTTTTGCCTCAATAACTTAGATTCATGCTACTGTCTAAACAATTTTAACACGGTATGGTTCGAAAAGATAATAATAAAATTGAAGAATATCATACAGTGATAATTAAAATTTGTCTCTCTTCAATCATTCCTCCGATCCCCTTAAAATAAAACATTCAATAGAAAGTTGTTCCACAATCAATAATGTCATAATTTCTATAATAGAATTGTTGTGGGTGATTATAGGTCATCAACCTATGGAGGCATCAAAACATGGCGCTCAATTGTTCACTAGCGCCACATATGTATGTGGTTGAAGGTTTATAACACATGAGAGAGCATTCACCATTAATCTCTGAAGAGAGCACATTAAAAATTGTTCTTTCGATATACCCCCTTCACCTCACATGTATCTTGATAAGCTAATTTAATTGGACTAATGAGTAGCATGGTTTAATATTATTTAAATTCTAATGTTATCAAGAGGACAATATTATGCATTAGATAATGTATGAATAGTTTAATGATAAGGGTTGGTTGGCTACAAGTAGGATTTAAAAAATACTACAAATCTAAATTTAGCAAATTTTGAGGGGTTTATCACAAGGAGAATGACTGAACATGTCACAAATGATCTCTTAAAAATAACTTCAATATCTAAAGGCTCCTACAACTTCCACCACGAAATTCATCCACCATAGTTCCTATTACATTGAATCAACACAATCTATAATTATGAGACAAGGAAATATTAGTAATCAATAACATATATGAGTAGAATCATTTCAATTGGGTCAGGCTCAACGATTTTTTTCCCTTTCTCGATTTTTCACATTAATACTATATGTTTCTTGTAGCCTTTTTTTATATGTGCATATGTTAGATCTTCATGTAAAATTAAGACATTAAAACATTTTTCTCTATCGCCACAAATTTTTTAACACACAACATATACATGTTTTAAGGATTCTGAATTTAAATGAAAAAGAAGAATAAACAATAATAAGTCGTATAAGTTTCGTGTAAGATTCTTACATCCAATTTCCTTGGTATTTTCTAAACATAAGATTTAGCCTACCAAATAAAGAAAATGATATTTAAAAAGGAAATAGAACTTGTTTAGCTCCAAAAAATTATTTCTCAAGATTCAGTTTAAACTTTGGCTAAATCTTGCAACTAATCAATGACTGAATGTTCGAATAGATATGTCACTTGATCTAGAAGCCAACAAACCAAGACTAAATTTTCATTTAAACCTGTATTGGTTTCAGAAATAATGAAACCAAACAATTGGCATATGCATATCATTACATGGTAGATATTAACAAATCAAACTCCTAAAACCTTAAACAATAAGGATCTGCATACTTCAATTAAAGCCACAATTATCCATATAATAAGATATTCCCCCCTCTTACGTCGTAATGAATTTACAATTTTTAACGAAGCACCAATGCATCAATCATACTAATCAAACAAATAAGTCACCAGCCAGCTTAGTTCTTAGATATCTTCAAAGTTATTTGTCAAGATCCAGATATCAAATTCCACCTACACCATATATTTGTTCCTCAGCACAGCTTCCCTAAAAACCCCAAAAACTGCTTGATCAATAAGACTAATGTGACGCCAACATAACAATCAAAGTCATTCCCCCGTTCATGAATCAGAAAGGCAGAAAGAGAAATAATCCACAACCATATCAAGTTTCCTCACAAGGTCAACAGCATCAAACGATATAAACATATCCACCTTCATAAAAACCAAAACATTCCCCAAAACACCCTAAAAATCAGATCCCCGATCAGATCTTCAAATCTCTCTTAGAACTAACATTATATTCCATATTAGAAACATAACCATCAATCTCCTGACTCAAATCAGCGAAGGATACCTAAAATTCATCATTTCATGAATCAAAAAAACAATACCGTATATTTCAATACAATCAAAACTTCTATTCGGATAAATTACGCGCACATTAATTGACGAGATATCAAAACAGAAGAAGAAGAGAAGAAGAAGAAACTAACCTTTTCGATGAGAAGATCGATGTGAAAGAAACAAAATAGAAGAAGCCCAGCATATAGAGGGATAGGCATTTTATAGGACTGTAGGAAAGAAATACCTTTTTAGAAGGACAATAATTTGACAAACCCACCAATGAAAAGGTTTCAGCCGATCACAAAAGACGTGGTTCTTTTTCTTAGTCAAACTTTTGGGCTCTTTTCAAAATAAATTTCCTCATATTTTTCATCTTATCGCTTACGAAACGCGTAATCGACGCGGTCGGAGTTTGTCTGGAGTGGAAAGGTCGACACAATGCTTACTGCGTAAGCAAAACGCTCGACACGTGTCAATTTGTGGGGGGATAAATAAATTATAAATTTTCTTTGTTTTTATTTTTTTATATAAATAAATTTTCTTTGATTTTATATCTATTTGATTTATTTTAAAATAAGTATTTTAAAATTTTTATATAAAGTTGTAAATTGAACATTGAGATTTCATCATTTGCTATATTTATTTATTATTTTTTCTTTTTGAGCAAAATAAAAATAAGTTGAAACTCAATGAATATATGCAAATTTTAAAAATAGGGTTACATTGGCCGAGTTGATCGGTTTGATCGTGAAACAATAAAGTTGTCAGCCCGATTGTCTTCAAAAGCTAGATTCATCTTGAATTGGCTCCAATAAATTTGAATCGTCAGTTTAACCAAGAAACTGTTGATCTAGTGACTCTATAGGTGTCAAAAGTTGACCCTACCCAAATCGAACCTGAAAAAATTCGGGTTCGGATCAACTCATTTTTGAAGTGGGTCGGGTCTGGGTTCGGATTTCTGGCTCGTTTAAAAAACAGTTCGGGTTAAACCCGACAACCCGAAGTCAACCTGGATTGACTTATTTGGTCATCTCGCACATCAGGAGTTGTGGTAGAGCCTCAGCTACAACGTGCCAGTGTCGGGTCATGTCCGCATCGGGTCACCTCCGTCGGTCCGCGTCAAGCGTCGGCGTGTCGCTGCTAGCCGTTGTCGGTCTAGCCCACACAACATCTCTCGCATCCGGCCATCTACGTCATTCCCGAGCGGCCGATCTACCGTTGATGTCGTCCGCGTCTTGCCCGAGCGGCCGAGCTACCACGGTCGATGCCTCAGCTCCGCCAGACTCGGCCTTCGCTCCGCCAGACTCGGTGGACTCGCTCCGCTCCGCGGCTGTTCGCGGGTTGGCTCGGGTCGTGTCAACCCGGTAACCCGCACGGGTCGAGTCCGGGTTGACAAAACCTGACCTGTTTGCAAAACCGAGTCAGGTTAGGGTCAACCAGTTTACGGCCGGATCAAGTCGTGTTTGACCCGAACCTAACCCGTTGATCCGAATTAACACCCCTAAGTGACTCTAGTCTCAATTTTGTAGAACCAACTAGATCAAATTGTAATCTTATATACACCATTAATTTAATAACCAATGGTTGAAATTATTAACCTAAAAATTAAAGATATAAATTTATTTAATTTATAATAACATAAATTAAATAATGAATGATGTTATTCTCCTCCCAAATCTAATTCTAACCCTAGCAATCTCTCTTTCAACAGTTGGTCACTAATCACCCTTCTCCCTCTCACTTCATTGGACACCATAAGGCATTCTGATTCCCCTCTGCTTGTAAGTTTTTCACAAAAAACTACGCCAAAGTTTATTTCTCTTAATCTTTGATCATTAAGGATTTACGAATATTTTTATGATTTGTATTCTCTTTTTTTAGCAGCGCAATATTTTGCCAAGGGATTTTTTGATAAAATTATAGAACCCTACCTTATAATTTGAGATCGCCCTAATTGTAGCTTGATTAATTATTGGTATTAGTGGATTAATTACAATAGTTTGTATTGTTAAGTAAACTATTTAGATTTAGCCTACTAATCATAAGTCACTCACTTGCTTATTTACACACCTTTTACCATAAGTTAGACTCCATTGATATTACTTGTAGGAATTAATAAATTGATTCAATTACTAAAAATAAATCCCTCAATTGCTTATAGTGTAATGTGTTTGATTATAATAAACTATAATGTGTCAAATACATATACCATCTTAATATTAGCTTTTGTGTATTATAAATAGTCTATCTCCTATATTTCTACACAAATTTGTAAAAATTAGGATGTATATATACCTAGATTGTGATTTAATTGTTAATACTATATAACTTTTGTTAGTGTAATCTTTGAGTATGTTCTATATCTTTTGTAGGCATGATTTTGTTACTCAAATATTGAAGGTCTTTAATTTTAAAATTATTAAATTTATTTATTATGCATGTATATATTTTCATATATGTTAATATTTTTTATCATAAAATTTCGCATGATTGTATTATTAATTCATAATTTATATCATATTTAAATAAATTTAACATTTCTTATGATATTCAGTTCAATCTCAATTAAATCATTGAATCGTTAACCTTGGCTTCTTCAGGTTCTACGTCCGTTCTAATATATATATATATATATATATATATATATATATATATATATATATATATATATATATATATATATATATATATATATATATATATATATATATATTATTGTGGACTGAAATTTATGGAGATAAAGTGAGAGAATTTTTTGTTTTAACGGTGCACGAATAACCAACACATAAATAGATAGTTGAGAGAGCAAGGGAAACCATAAAATTGTTATGAAGAAAATCCAAAAAGAAAAAAACCACGGAACCTTATCTAGGTGAGAAAATTTAACAATATTTAGTGAGTTACAAAGGTTGACCCATCTCTTGCATTGAAGGTGATGAAATTAAAATAGTTTGGAATGTTGGTCGAGTTTTTTATAGGTACTGCGGAGTTTTGAATGGTCGTGGTCAGACGACGAAGGTCGGAAATTTGGTAGCAACGGTCAGGAGAAGGTACAATAGAGGTTAGTGGACAAGCAACGTTCCGGCATCAGGTGGGGGTCTAGTAATGGTTTGGGGTTGGGCGGAAGTCCGATGTCGACGACCAAGCAGAGGTCCGGTGGTGATTGGAGGTTGGCTGGAGTTCTAATGATGATCAAAGCCCGGGCAGAGGTCTGATGAAGGTTGACGGTTTGGCGGAGGTCCGACGGTGGTCGGTGACTAGTCAGAGTTTTGTGATGGCCAGGGAGAGGTTTTGTGACTGTCAGCTGTCAGACAGAATACTGTGATACTTAAAGCCTCAGTGCTCTCCCAAATCTCTCGCAAGAAGCCCCCCTCACATAGAGAGTGGATGTCGATTTATAGATGTAGAAAGTGGCATGTTCTATATATATAGAGAAAATCCAAAGATAGAGCATTCATTCATCTTTTAATGTTGCAACTTCATAGTGCTCCATTGGACGATCCATATTGTTTCCCTTGATTGTAGAGCATTTATTTGTTATTTAATTACCTTATTAATGTCGAAATTAAGTGATCTTGTGCGCATCGAATTCATCTCATCAAGCTACTCGATTCTACTTAGCATGTTATAGTTGGTTATCATTTGTTTGTCCAAATGATGCTCTAAAACTTCCTAATATGTTGCAAGCCTTTGATTTCAGCCCATTTGTGCTCATATTAGATCAATCTTGATGTCGTTGAGTTCATCTTGTTGGTACATTCAATTTGAGTGTGTAAGTTTGCGAAGATCAAAGTTTGAATGACCCCTTATTTAATTATGAAAATTTCTAATTCAAAAATGCCTGGTGCCTAATCAAGGTGATTTATGATGACTTTGAAAGCAGCAGCTCCTAACAACCTTATCCTGTACCGCTTGTATTTACTTATTGTACCTTTATTCAGCTATATAAACTTCACTTGTACCGTGTACTGAGCATGATTGAATAATACAATTTATATTCTCTTCTTTACATCTTTGTCTCTCCTTTTCCTTCCTCTCATTTCTTTCATGGTATTTAGAGCCGAATATGGGAGATCAAGAATCTGATTCTACCCTCCCACCCGCTTCCTCCTCCACGACCGCCACCACCACTACGATGGATCTCGTTCTACCGGCATCTCTCAAATTTATAATCTCCAACTTCAAGAATCTCATACCTCATCATCTCACCACCGAGAACTATGCCATTTGGAGGATTCAAATCCTTCAAAACCTCTCGGCAAATGGTTACTGCGACTACCTCACCGGCAAGATTCCTCCTCCGATCGACAACTCCTCCACTAACTACGCTCGCTGGCGCCTCTTAGACAGCAACCTGATTTCCGCCCTGTTCTCAACTATCTCGCCTGCTCTCCTGCCCTACGTAATCACTTCGACCTCCTCTCAAGAAGTGTGGGCAACTCTCGAACGCCGGCTGCAGTCTTTCTGTCGATCTCGTGTAATTCAACTCAAAAACGAGTTACACCGCGTTCAAATGCAAAATCAAACAATGCAACAATACCTCTTCAGCGTCAAGAACATTGTCGATAATATTGCCGCTGCCAGGACCAAAATCGATCCGGAGGACGTTGTGCTCTATACACTCAACGATCTTCCAGCGGCATACAATGCCTTTAAGACTGCCATTCGCACCTCATCTCTTCCTGCTGATCTTGACAACCTCTATTCCATGCTCTACAGCGAAGAGATCCATATTAATCAAGAATTGCAAAAAGATCAGTCTCTTGGAAACTCGGCCTCCGCACTCTATGCCCCTTCTGTGAAGCAGAACAAGAATCGGAACACTAAAAGATTCTCCAAGAACAGATCCTCCAACTCTCGTCCCACGGATCCCAGCGAAGCGAACAACGCCACACAGCCAACCCGCCCCACATGCCAAATCTGTGGCAAGGTTGGCCATATCGCACTGAATTGCTGGCATATATCCAATTACAAATATGCACCCACCGTCCAGAACGCCCCCCGAGCTCTGCTCACTCAACCAAACCAAACAACTTCTCACAATTGGGTGCTTTACTCGGGGGCAACGAATCACCTCACGTATGACAGCCAGAATCTTCAGCAGCCATCAAACTACAGTGGATCTGATTCAGTCACCGTCGCTAACGGATCGACCTTACATATTCACAACTGCGGTCAAGGTTTACTACCACTTCCTGATTCTTCGCGTAAGCTCCACCTCTGTAATCTCTTACATGTGCCCAAACTCACTCATAATCTCCTCTCCGTTTCAAAGTTAACGCAAGACAATTCTATTTCTATAACTTTTTATTCTAACGGCTTTGAAATTAAGGACATTCAGGACCACCGTCTTCTTCTTTGTGGTCGTCTCCATAACAGTCTCTATCAGCTTTCCATACCTCCGGACAACAACAAAACTGCTTTTCAAGCGACGACCAACACCACGCCCAACTGGCATGCCCGTCTCGGGCACCCGAACAACCAGATTCTTCATTACCTAACTAAACATTTTACAGATTTCAAGAATTTTTCTTTTTCATCTCATTGTAACTCTTGTAATGTGTCCAAGAGCCAAAAGCTCTCGTTTAATAAAAGCAATACGACCACCACACATCCGTTTGAAATCATTCACTCGGATGTCTAGGTGTCGTCTCCGACTATTTCTCTCAACGGTTTTCGCTATTTTGTAGTGTTCATCGATGACTTTACGCGCTTCTCGTGGATCTATTTCATGAACTCAAAGCAAGAAACCTTTAATAAATTTAAACTATTTTGCAGTTTAATTAAAACCCAATTCAACACCTCTCCGAAGATCTTCAGATCAGACGCAAGCGGAGAATTCATGAGCAATGAATTCTCACAGTTTCTTGGCAACCACGGGATCATCCGTCAACTTTCTTGCCCTCACACTCCAAAGCAAAATGGTCTGGCAGAAAGAAAGAATTGCCATCTACTCAATCTCACAAGAACTCCTCTCCATGAGTCTCACCTACCCGACAAGTTTTGGGCCGATGCGGTTGACATGGCGAACTACCTTATTAATCGTCTATCGTGTAAACCTCTTGGTCTTAGCTCGCCTCACCAACAACTTCACAACAAACCTTCTACCTTCCATCACCTTCGAACTTTCGGGTGCCTTTGCTACCTGTGGCTTAACCTTACTCGGCTAATAAGTTCGCTCCTAGATCCCACCCATCTATATTCATTGGGTACTCCTCTCAACATAAGGGCTATAAGTGTTATAATCCGGACACCGCGAAGACACTTGTCTCCCGACATGTTGTCTTTCAGGAACAAATTTTTTCTTATTCTACTCATAACACCCACCACAACCCCCCTTCATATCCCACTCCACCCATCCAACCTCCTCTCACTCTGGTCCCGCACTCCACCATACAACAAATTTAGCATCAACACAACACTAGTCAGTCTCCCCCTTCACCCAGCCAGACACTAACCATTCAAGATCACTCTCATACGGCAACTATTTCCACCAATCCTCAGACTGTCACTGTCGATCCTTCTCAACCTACGAGTCATCCTATGCAAACTCGATCCAAAGCAGGTATTCACAAACCGAAAAATATTTTCTCTCTTATCAGCACAGGTCAGCTTCCTCCCACTCCTACCACCTACAAGCAAGCTTCGTCTCATGCACACTGGCAAAAATCTATGCTGACAGAATGTAATATCACGATCTGCTCCAGGATCGTCCACGACGATCTGGATCGTCCTGGGACGATCAGTTGTAAATCAGCTCCAGATTTTGCCCAGTTTTGCTCCAGGTGATTTTCTGTATGTATCGTCCAGGCCGATCGGGGACATCGGCCAGGCCGATTGACACTGTTCATAAGGATCGGCCGTGCAATCGCCCTGGAGTATCGGCCAGGACTATGTGGTTTGGTCTGATCGTCCAGGACGATCGAGACGATCGGCCAGGCCGATCTGAAGAGGATTTAAGGGGAATCAGACGATTTGAAGAGAGAGAAATAAAAAAAATAAAATATCTGATTTTCAGCTCTGAGGAGAGAGAAAAAGAAGATTTTGGAAAAGTTGATTTCGGGAAGACGCGGAGCCGTTTTCGTTCGAAGTGACTGTTGAGGAAATTGCTGTGCTCGAGGTAAGGCACATTCCGTCTTTCTCAATTTTCAGTTCCGTCACGGTTGGCGGTATTTTCTGTCCGGATTTCGTTTTCGTTACGGTTTTTCGTCCGTATCTTTTGATTGGTTCAGTTTTTACCGCGTAAGTTTCTGTATGTTGTTGACGTGCCGAGTGTGCACGTTTTGACTATATTTTGAAGATTTTTGTCCAGGTATTTTTGATTCGGCGATGTTTTTCGTAGACTACAATTTTCTGTGAAATTGTAAATGCTCTGTGCAGTAGAATAAATGTTCTGGAATATGATTATCTATATTTTGTGCGAATTCGGTAAATTTTCTTTGCAGGAATTTTTGTGTAAATTCTGTATACTGCCGTTGTGCTGCCCGATTTTTGGGTAATTTCTGAATTGTCCGGATTTCTTCTGAATTGAAATGCTATGTGTATAAGCTATAAAAAGGGAGTTATAAGGGGCCTGAATCCTATGAGATTCAGTTAGTGAAACGGGAAATCTGAAATCTGATATCTGTTCTGTTCCGGATCCGATGAATTCTGTTCTGGTGCTATAAGCACATCTGTTTTGGTGCCGTGAGCACAAAGGGAGACATAAGGGGCCTGGATCCTATGAGATTCAGTCAGTGTCTGGGAAGGGAGGCATAAGGGGCCGGAATCCGTAGAGGTTCCGTCAGTGTCAGGGCATTTAGTTATATGTATCTGTTCTATTTTCTGTATCTGATATGTACGAAATTGTGATTCAGATATGATATGATCTGCGAATCTGATTTCTGATTTCTGTATAATTCTGACTCCGTTGATTTATTCTGTTCTGTGATCTGATCTGTACGATTCTGATTCTGATTTGATATCTGTCCGTATAAGTTCTGATTTCCGATTCTGTTCCAATTTCTGATCTGATTTCTGTCTGATGAGTTTGGTTTTGGTTTCTGAGAATTTAGATTGATGGTTTGTTGCTTTGCTGAGCTGTTGAGCTCACCCTTGCTTTCTGGTGGTTTTCAGGTTCTGGGAAAGGCAAGGAGGTTCAGGATTAGTTCAGAGTCTGATCAGTATAGGTACTTTTGTACTTTTGATTTTGTACAGTCATGGCTTTTCTATTCTGTCTTTCTTTCTGTTCTGTCTTTCCTTCTGTTTAAAAGCCATGTACTGTTCTGTAGATGATTATTTTTGAGGAAATAAAAAGATAGATGTTTTGTTCCGCTGCATTTGATGATTTTAGTAGCTCTGTTGTTCTGTGTGTGTCTGTTGAGTTAAGTATTTGGAAGATCAGTTCAGTAACCTAATCTAAAGCCAGATCCTGGATATGGAAGTCTTTTGTCGCGATCCGGCTCGGGCGGGATCCGTCCCCGTCGGGTCGGGTCGTGACACAGAATACCGTGCTCTCCAACAACAAAATACTTGGACTCTCATCTCACCGCCGCCCAACACTCGCATCCTTGGGTGTAAATGGACATACAAGACTAAACTGCTTCCCTCCGGATGTCGATCGTCATAAAGCACGCCTAGTCGCCTTAGGCTACGAACAAAAATTCGGCGAGAACTACACGTAAACCTTTAGCCCGGTGGCTAAAATGACAACAATCCAAATGCTTCTAACTCTTGCTGTCAACAGACAATGGAATATGCTATAGCTCGACGTCACTAATGTTTTTCTTCATGGCGATCTCCCGGAAGCAATCTATATGCGTCAACCGCAGGGCTTTGAAGATCCAATAGTTTCCAAATCACGTCTGCAAACTAAACAAATCTCTATATGGACTCAAACAGGCCCCTCGCCAGTGGTTTCAGAAATTCACAGACTTTCTTCTCTCACGCGGATTCGGGTTCAGTCGTTCCGACCCCTCACTTCTTATTTTCTCATAAAAACAAATTCAAATTTTCATATTAATCTATATCGACGACATACTTTTCACAGGTAACGACAAGGCCAGCATACACACTCTTCTTCAAGATCTACACACTCAATTCGCTCTAAAAAACCTCGGCGAAATTGCCTTATTTCTCGGCATTCATGTCACCAAAACTACGAACGGCTACTTCCTTGATCAAGCTCACTACGCTCAAAAACTCATTCACGAAGCTGGATTCGATCAATGCAAATCCTCACCCACACTCATCGTGCCTATAAACTCACGGAAAACCCATGACACTCAACCGTTCGACGACCCGACGCTCTATCGACGACTCACTGGTGCTCTTCAATATCTGACGATTACTCGTCCAGATATTGCCTTTGCAACAAATCAGGTATGTCAAGACATGCATCAACCTTCTGTGCAGGACTATCAAAGCCTCAAACGGATTCTCCGGTACGTTAAAGGCACGTAACAACACTGACTACCCATCCAAGCTGGCGGCAGTCAACTATGCACCTATAAAGATCATTTTTGCTCCAGGATCGTCCGGGAGAAATTTGGATCGTTCGGGACGATCGGTACAGGTTGTGCAGGAAAGCCTGTTTGGCTGCATGGTTCGTCTGGACGAAAGTCGGATCGTCTGGACGAAATTTGTCCAGAGCAGATCGTCCAGGGACGATAATTAATTTCATCTGGACGACAATCGTCCAGAGACGATCGTCCGTGACGGTAATTAATTTCGTCTGGACGAAGCATAGATCGTCCGGAACGAAGTTGCGATCGTCCGGTACGATCAATCTGGATATATATAGAATGAGATATTTTCAGAAAAGAAAAGGAAACCAGGAGAGAGAAAAACGAAGGAAAAAGAAGGAAAAGTGATTTTTGGGCGACTCCGGTCTATTTTCGTCCGTTGCTGCAGTTAAAGAAGTTGACCGACTCGAGGTAATGCACATTCCGCCTTTCTCAATTTTCAGAAACGAGATTTTTGACAATTTTTCTGTTCCGAATTTCATTTCCGTTAGCGAATTTCGGGTATTATTTTCTGTTGACAAAGGTTTTACCGCGTAACTTTTGGTATGTCCCTGAAATGTTAATTGTGAACGTTTTGAATATTTTCTGGAAGATTTTTACCATATATTTTGAATTCTACGGTGTTTTGATTGAACTGTAAATTATCATGATGTTGAAAAATATTTTGTCAGTACAATAAAAGTCTTACAATGTTGTTGTGAATGTTCTGTGGTAATTTGATAAATTTCTTAATCTGTGAATTTTGTGTAAATTTCGAATACTGCCGTTATGCCGCTGAATTTTCATACGATTTCCGAGATTTCTGAAATAAGATGATTTGAATATAAATTGTGTATGTACTATCAAAATGGAGCTATAAGGGGACAGAATCCGTCGAGATTCTATAAGTGTCAGGGAATGGAGCTATAAGGGGTCAGAATTCATTGAGATTCTGTAAGTGTCAGGGAATGGAGACATAAGAGGCCAGTATCCGTTAAGATTCTGTAAGGGTCTGGAGAATTTGAAATCTGATATGTGATATGTTATCTGAAACATGATGTTTAATATCTGAGATCTGTTATGTGACTTATTTGATCTGTTTTATGAATCCTCTAATATATATACGATTCTGATTATTCCGTACAATTATGTCTGTTCTGTGACTTGGAAGTTTTATGATATCTATTCTGAACTCTGACTTGACATAACTTCAGTTTTCAGTATGGGTTGTTGATTTATGATTGAATAAGTATATGTTCTGTGATTTTCGTAGGCTATTTCTGATGTGAGTTTCTGATGATTTTGATTGGTGATTGATGTCTTGCTGAGCTGTTAGCTCATCCTTATTTTCTACGTGGTTTTCAAGTTCTAAGAAAGGAAATGAATTCTTGGATTAGTTTCCAGAGTCTGATCTGTGATTAGGTATTTTGTACTTTTGATTTTTGTACAGTCATGGCTTATCTGTTATGTTATGTTCTTTCTGTCTGTAAGCCATGTACTGTATCTGTATATGATTATTTTGGTGAATGAAAAGATAGATGAACTGCGCTGCATTTGGATGTTTATAGTAGCTCTGTATTTTTTCTGTCTGTGTTATTTTGGAAGTAAGATCTGAAGCAAATTCTAAAGCCAGATCCTGGATTTGTTGGCTCCATCGCGACCCGATGCGAGCGAGGTTCGTCCCGGTCGGGTTGGGTCGTGACAAGCTTTATTGGTATCAGAGCAATGATTTTGGAATTTGGATTGTAAGACAGAGATATAGGAAGTGATCTGTGAGTCTGTCTGGGGTAGGTCTAGTTTGTCTGGATTTTTATTCTGTTGTTTTGTGCTTAGTTTCCTGTGTGATCATGGATCCGTCAGACCCTGATATGACAGATGGGCAGAGTGTTATTTATGTAGCTCCGGTGGATAGTACAGCCCCAGTGGTTGGTTCTGATACACTTTCTCAGTTTGCTACATTGATTGCTCAGATGATGAGCGAGACTCAGAGTAGAGCCTTTACTGTGCGATCTGAGGATATAGATAAACATCTGCAGTTGTTTCTGAGATTGAAACCTCTGAGATTTGAGGGCACTGTTGAGCCCAGAGCAGCTGAAGAATGGTTGAGAAGGTTAGAGAAAACTTTTGACGGTATGTAGTGTCCGCCGGACAGGAAAGTACCGTTGGCAGTTTTTCTGTTGGATGGGGAAGCCGAGCACTTGTGGATAGGCCAGCTAGGGGTGTCAATATTTGACACGACACGAAAACCCGACCCAAAAAATTCGGGTTGGACACGACCCGATTTCAAAACGGGTCAGGTTCGGGTTCCAGAAATTGACTCGTTTAAAAAACGGGTCGGGTTCGGGTTGACCCGGCGGTTTGCCGGGTCAACCTGCCAACCCGTTTAATTTTAAAAAAAAAATCAAATTCCGGCTCTCTGCCCGCTGCCCCGCCCTCTGCCCGCTGCCCCGCTGCCGCGCTCGCGCTGCCGCGTGCCGTGCCGCGCTCGAGCTCGCGCTCGCCCGCTGCCGCGTGCTGCTGCGATCGCTGCCTTGCTGCGCTCGCCCATTGCCGTGTGCCGTGCCGCGCTCGAGCTCGCGCTCGCCCACTGCCACGTGCTGCCGCGCTCGCCCACTGCCGCGTGCTGCTGCGGTCAGGTTCTCTGCTTCGCGGGTCGTGTTGGGTCAACCCGGCAACCTGCCGGGTTCGGATTTTCAACCCGTTTCTCTACTCGAGTCGGGTTAGGGTCGACCCGTTTTCCACCCGGGTCAGTTCGGGTTCGACCCGAACCCGACCCGTGACCCGAAATTGACACCCCTAGGGCCAGCAGGAGGCGAAATTCCAAGGGAAGCTAAATTCTTTGATTACTTGGGAAGAATTTTCTGAGGAATTTCGATCGTGGTTTGTACCTCCTTCTGCACGACAGCAAATGCATGAGACTTTTCTGAGACTTGTTCAGGGGAGCAGGACTATGATGCAGTATGAGGCAGAATTTACTACTTTAGCCCATTATTCTCCACAGTTGGTAAGTACTTCTGCTGAGAGGTGCTACAGATTTCTGAGGGGACTACGAGATAGTCTAAGGTAGCCCCTGGTGCCATTTCATATTTCTAATTTCTCTGAGCTTATGGAGAGGGCTCGTTTGATAGAAAATGATTTGATGGCTACTCAGCAGCGGTGGACTGCGAGTATGAAAAGATTTGGAGGTGACACTTCTAGTAGTGGTTCCTCTTGCAAGAGGAGGTTTGTTTCTGGATACTCTAGAAGGAGTGGACAGTCAGGATCCACGATAGTTTCTGGTACTACCGCTACCGATATGACCAGTTTGGGATCAGTCAGTGGGACACCTGTGTGTCAAACTTGTGGATGACGACATTTTGGCCAGTGCTTCAAGACGACTGGTCAGTGCTTTAAATGTGGCCAGCCAGGACATTGGATTGCAGAATGTCCACAGGTTGGATTTGATAGACGATCTGAGTTTCGATCTGATAGTAGACATGTTGGTTCAGCAGGAAGACCGAGGACTGTTCCTCCACGTACTGTGACTGAAGGATCTTCTGGTGGTAGAGGTGGTGGATCTAGTTTTGTGGCTCGGAGACCACCTACTGGTAGTCAGCGGGAGTCTAGTGGTTCAGTAGCTCCAGCTCCAGTTCAGCCACGAGTATACAGTTTGAGTCAACAGGAGGCTCGAGATGCTCCGGATGTGGTGTCAGGTACGATTTATATTTCTGATCAGCTCTGTCATATTTTGTTTGATTCTGGAGCCAGTCATTCGTTTCTTTCCGAGCATTGTTTTGATGCTTTGTATCTGGATTCTGTTTTGCTACCGGTTTCTCTTTCTGTTATTTTACCGGCTGGAAGTAATTTGATCGCCCGGAAGTTTTGTTTTTGTGAGATTGATATTTCTGGCAAGAAGTAGAAATCAAGTTTGATTTTGTTGTCGATTTCTTTTTATGATATGATTTTGGGTATAGATTGGCTGAGTCTGTATGAGGCTCGGATTGATTATTTGAAGAAGCAAGTGAGTTTGCTTATGGATGGAGAAAGATGGGTATTCCAAGGATTACGAAGTGTTCTATCCTGTCTGATTTCTGTATTGGAAGTCAAAAGATTGTGGAAGAATGGTTGTCCAGTATTTTTGGCTTCTGTACGGGATATGAACATGGATGTGGGTTCTATTTCTGATATCCCGGTTGTACGGGAATTTTTTGATGTATTTTCTGAATAGTTGGTTAGCTTACCTCCGGATAGATATGTTAAGTTCTCTATTGATATTTTTCTGGGTACAGCTCCGATATCGAAAGCTCCGTATAGGATGGCACCGAAGAAACTTTCTGAGTTGAAAGTTCAGCTCCATGAGTTAGTGGATAGAGGATTTGTTCGTCCTAGTGTTTCTCCTTGGGAAGCACCCGTACTATTTGTGAAAAAGAAGGACGGAACACTCCGTATGTGTGTTGATTACAGAGATTTGAATAAAGTCACGATCAAGAATAAGTATCCATTACCACAGATTGATGACTTGTTTGATCAACTTGCTGGCTCTTCTGTATTTTCGAAGATTGATTTGAGATCTGGATATTATCAGGTGAAGGAAGCAGATGTATTGAAAACAGCTTTCAGTACTCGGTACGGGCACTACGAGTTGTTGGTTATGCCTTTTGGGGTAACCAATGCACCTGCTATTTTCATGGATCTGATGAACAGAGTGTTCAAGGAGTATCTGAATCAGTTTGTGATCGTCTTCATCGACGATATTCTGGTATATTCTGCTTCTGAGGAAGATCATGCCAGACACTTGAGCATTGTGTTGGAGACTTTGAGGCAGCATCAGTTGTATGCTAAGTTTTCCAAGTGTGAATTCTGACTGAAGAGCATTTCTTTTCTAGGGCATGTGGTGAGTGGTGAAGGCATCTCTGTTGATCCCCATAAGATTCAAGCAGTTGCTGACTGGCCAAGGCCTACTACGGTATTTGAGGTACGTAGTTTTTTAGGCATGGATGGATATTATAGGAAATTTGTGAAGGGATTTTCTCAGATTTCTACGCCTCTGACGAGACTAACTCAGAAGTTAGTAGCTTTTGTTTGGACATTGGAGTGTGAGGCTAATTTTTAGAAGTTGAAGGATTGTTTGACTTCAGCTCCAATGTTAGCACTTTCGTCAGGTACTGAAGGATTTCAAGTGTTCAGTGATGCTTCACTGAAAGGTTTGGGTTGTGTTCTGATGCAGCATGGTAGGGTAATTGCTTATGCTTCAAGACAATTAAAACCACATAAAAAGAATTACCCGACGCATGATTTGGAATTGGCTGCAGTTATTTTTGCTTTGAAGATTTGGCGTCACTACTTGTATGGCGTCAGATGTAAGATCTTTACGGATCATAAGAGCTTGAAGTACATAGTCACTCAGAAGGATCTGAATTTGAGGCAAAAAAGGTGGCTTGAGTTGATCAAGGACTACGACCTGACGATTAAGTATTAGCCTGGCAAGGCTAATGTGGTAGCAGATGCTCTGAGCAGGAAATCTTTTGACTTATCAGGTATTCAACTCACTTCTGACGAGTATTTGATACGAGATATGGAAAGATTACAGTTAGAGGTGATTTCCTCTACTGGTCCGGATTCTGGAATTTTGACTCAGATGAACATCCAGGGAAGACTGGAAGAAAGGATTCAAGAAGCTCAAAAGTCAGATTCTGATTACTTGAAGTTGATTACTCAGATTGAATCTGGTAAGAAGCCTGAACTTCGAGTTTCTGCTTCTGGTGTTATTTTCTGCAAGAACAGGTTGTGGATTCCTGTGTTTGGAGATCTGATGAAAGAGATTCAGTACGAATCACATCATTCAGGCTATACGATTCATCTGGGAAGTGGCAAAATGTACGGAGACATGAAGAGTTTGTTCTGGTGGCCTGGAATGAAAAAGGATGTAGCAGATTTTGTTTCGAAATGCGAAGCCTGTCAGTTGGTAAAGGCAGAGCATCAGCGACCAGGAGGTCTTTTGCAGTCGTTGCATATCCCTGAGTGGAAATGGGAGGAAGTAACGATGGATTTTGCTATGGATTTTCCTCGATCTAGACAAGGACACGATGTCATTTGGGTAATTGTGGATCGATTGACGAAGTCTGCACATTTTCTTTCGATCAGGCAGACGGATCTGATGGATAAGTTGGCACAAGTATATGTGAAGGAGATTGTCAGATTACATGGTGTGCCTAAGGTAATTGTATATGATCGAGATGGACGGTTTACTTCTAAACTTTGGAAGAGTATTCAGCAAGGATTGGGTACGAAGTTGCATTTCAGTACGGTATTTCATCCGCAGACTGACGGACAGTCTGAGAGGACTATCCAGGTATTGGAAGATCTTCTGAGATTGTGTGTTTTGGATTTTGGAGGAAGCTGGGAAGATCATATTCCTTTGATTAAATTTGCTTATAATAACAGTTTTCAGTCCAGTATTGATATAGCACCTTATGAAGCTCTGTATGGCTGGAAGTGTAAAACTCCTTTGACTCTAACTGAGGTAGGAGATAGACAAGAAATGGGTGCAACATTTGTGAATGAAATTGTTATGAAAATTAACTTGATTAAAGAAAGATTGAAAGCTGCACAAGATCGACAACAGAAGTATTACAATCAAAAGCACAGGTTTGTTGAATTTCAAGTTGGCGACTTTGTGTTTGTCAAAGTCAGTCCGATTAAAGGAGTCAGCAGATTTGGAAAAGTGAGTAAGCTCAGTCCAATGTATGTTGGACCTTTTGAAATTCTTGAAAGGATTGGTAAGTCTGCTTATAGACTGTTACTATCTGATCAGATGTCTGATGTGCACTATTTTCACGTATCTACTTTGAGAAAGTGGATATCTGATTCTGAAAAGAAGTTTTCTGCTGATGAGGTTGAGATTCAGGAGAATCTGTAGTACAAAGAAGAACATGAGTTGATTTTGGCTTACAATGTTCGTAAGTTAAGAAGTAAACAAATTCTTATGGTTAAAGTTCAGTGGAAGCACCGAACTGCACGAGAAGCAACGTGGGAGAAGGTGTCGGACATGAGACAGTTGTATCAGTATCTATTTTGACTGAGTTTTGGATTGGCAATGTCGAGGACGACATTTTTCTAAAGTTGGGGAGATTGTAAAGATTATTTTTGCTCCAGGTTTGTCCGGGACGAATTTGGATCGTCCGAGACGATCGGTACAGGTTGTGCAGGAAAGCCTGTTTGGCTGCATGGTTCGTCTGGACGAAAGTCAGATCGTCTGGACAAAATTCGTCTAGAGCCGATCGTCCAGGGATGATAATTAATTTCGTCTGGACGAAAATCGTCCAGAGCCGATCGTCCATGATTGTAATTAATTTTGTCTGGACGAAATTCGTCCAGAGCATAGATCGTCCGGGACGAAGTTGCGATCATCTGGTACGTTCAGTTTGGATATATATATAGAATGAGATATTTTCGGAAAAGAAAAGGAAGCAATGAGAGAGAAAAACGAAGGAAAAAGAATGAAAAGTGATTTTTGGGGGACTCCGATCTGTTTTCGTCTATTGCTGCAGTTAAAGAAGTTGACCGAATCGAGGTAAGGCACATTCTGCCTTTCTCAATTTTCAGAAACGAGATTTTTGATGATTTTTCTATTCCAAATTTCGTTTCCGTTAGCGAATTTCAGATATTATTTTCTGTTGACAAAGGTTTTACTGCGTAACTTTTGGTATGTCTCTGAAATATTAATTGTGAACATTTTGAGTATTTTCTAGAAGATTTTTATCGGATATTTTGAATTCTGCGGTGTTTTGATTGAACTGTAAATTATCAGGATGTTGAAAAATATTTTGTCAGTACAATGAAAGTCTTACAATATTGTTGTGAATGTTATGTGGTAATTTAGTAAATTTCTGAATATGTGAATTTTTTGTAAATTTCGTATACTGCCGTTATGCCGATGAATTTTCGTACGATTTCTGAGATTTCTGAAATAAGATGATTTGAATATAAATTGTGTATGTACTATCAAAATGGAGCTATAAGGGGCCAGAATCCGTCGAGATTCTGTAAGTGTCAGGGAATGGAGACATAATGGGCCAGAATCCGTTAAGATTCTGTAAGGGTATGGAGAATTTGAAATCTGATATGTGATATGTTATCTGGAACATGATGTTTAATATCTGAGATCTGTTATGTGACTTATTTGATCTGTTTTATGAATCCTCTGATATATGTACGATTCTGATTATTCCGTACGATTCTGTCTGTTCTGTGACTTGGAAGTTTTATGATATCTGTTCTGAACTCTGACTTGACATGACTTCAGTTTTCAGTATGGGTTGTTGATTTATGATTGAATAAGTATCTGTTCTGTGATTTTCGTAGGCTATTTCTGATGTGAGTTTCTGATGATTTTGATTGGTGATTGATATCTTGCTGAGCTGTTAGCTCATACTTGTTTTCTACGTGGTTTTTAGGTTCTGAGAAAGGGAAGGAAGTCTTGGATTAGCTGTTCAGAGTCTGATCTGTGATTAGGTATTTTGTACTTTTGATTTTTGTACAGTCATGGCTTATATGTTCTTTCTGTCTGTAAGTCATGTACAGTATCTGTATATGATTATTTTTGTGAATGAAAAGATAGATGAACTGCGCTGTATTTGGATGTTTATAGTAGCTCTGTATTTTTTCTGTCTGTGTTATTTTGGAAGTAAGATCTGAAGCAAATTCCAAAGCCAGATCCTGGATTTGTTGGCTCCGTCGCGACCCGATGCGAGCGGGGTCCGTTCCGGTCGGGTTGGGTCGTGACAGCACCTACACGGATGCAGATTGGGCATCCAACGCCATCAACCGGAAGTCTATCACCGGACATTGCACCTTCATGGGTCCAAATCTGATTTCTTGGTCAGTCAAGAAATAAGTGACCGTAGCAAAGTCTTCGACAGAAGCCGAATACAGAGCTTTATCCGCTGCAACCTCGGAAACAATCTGGCTGCGCCGCTTATCCGCCGAACTGAAACTCACTCAAATAGGTCCCACTGTCATCCACTGTGACAACATCTCCGCCATTGCTATTGTCAAGAACCCGGTCTTTCATGCGAGGACTAAACACATTGAAATAGACTTCCAGTTCATTCGGCAACATTTTCGATGGCAATATCAGCATTCAACACATCTCCTCTCATGATCAAGTTGCAGATATACTCACTAAACCTTTTTCCAGTGCACGTTATCAATTTCTCATATCCAAATTAACCATTCAGGAATCTAATTGTCAATTTGAGGGAGGATGAAAGCAGCAGCTCCTAACAACCTTATTCCTGTACCGCTTGTATTTGCTTATTGTACATTTATTCAACTATATAAACTTCACTTGTACCGTGTACTGTGCATGATTGAATAATACAACTTCTATTCTCTTCTTTACATCTTTGTCTCTCCTTCTCCTTCCTCTCGTTTCTTTCAGACTTATCATATTAAAATAAAATTTCTATGAAATCTTTCATTTTGGTTTCTAAATTGAAGCATTTCATAGAAATTTTATTTTAATATTCATTAAATATATCATACTTACGCTTCACAATATTTATCAATAAATTTTGATGAAAGAATGCAAAACTAAGTAATCGATGATCAAGCATTATATATTTGTTGAGCAATGAATAAATATGTTTAGGAAATTAAATAAATGATAATGTGAATATCCACATTTGACATTTCTACCTTTATAGCTAGTTAAGGGCCTATTTTGGATTGCTTTTATAGATTTTAAGTAGAACTCTCTCCAAACTCAAGTTATTGTCCCCTTAATATAGAGAAAGCTTCTTGGCAAATTCGGCTCAAATTTCATCACTTCATCGGATAATTTATATTGAATCATTTAATTATAAATTATTTATCCATCATTAAAGTGTTATTAGTGATCTCAAGCTTATTTGATTCATTGCATCAAGTCAGTCAATACGATATAAGCATGTAAAATTTAGAGAATGTATGATATCCTTCAATCAATATTTTAAAGTTTTTAATTTTATTTCGAGCGTTAGATTTGGATTCATTTGGATTTGGATCTTATCACTTTTTTTTTTTTTTTTTCTAAATGCAGAGTTTTACCTTCTAAATTTAATTACATAAGTTTTTAATATAAATAATACATCAAGAGTCACACAATCTAGGAGCTATCAAGGTGATGTGCGCTGTCTTCAGATTTTACTTCTTGAATCCTTCTTCAGCTTTCAGGCTTGTTATATAGAACCAAGGGTTTGTTTATAAATATTCGATGGGACATTTTTTTAAATATTTTTAATCATAAATTGAAATGTGTAAAATTTATGATCATTTGGTGCCTCAAATGCTCAATAAAATTTAATTATACATTTGAGTATTAAATCCTAGTTTTTGTTAACAAGATTAAGATTTTATTTAGTATTTTTATGTTTTGATATATCACAAAAAATTATTTTGGTCGGACACAAATTTTGATTGAAGTATGAATTGAAATTTTCAAAATTAAAATTGGAACCATACAAACTCTGATTTGAGAAAGATTATAGTCAAAGTAAATGTCTCGATGAGAAGAGGCCAACGACACTAAGATCAATTCATTCAAAGCCCAAATTGGTCCAAATCAATTGATTAAAACATATTAGGAAGTTTTTGAATATTAATAAGATAATCAAATTATATCCAAATATAGCAATGTTTATAATTGAATCAAGCAGCTCGATGAGAAGAATCAACAAGCGCAAAATCACTTAATTCTGACATCATTGAGACACTTAAATGTTGAATGAAAGCTTCATGATCAAGTGAATCGGTACGAGCCGTTTGATGGATCACACCAAAATTGCTCCCGATATTCACCATGTTTACAGAGCATGCCATTTAAAAAAAATACATAAATATACCCTCACTACCAACTCAAATGGGACCTTTGGTCATAGATTAAAGAGAACTTTTGTAGCTTCATGCATCCCAAAGCTCCGCACGTTCGCCGAGCGAAGGTTCGCCGACCGCAATCGAACCTTCACTCGGCCACTGATTGTCGTCGAACCTCCTCCCTGTCGTTGATAGTCGCCGGATCTCTTCATGCATCCCAAACCTCCTCCCTACAGGTGATTACTGCCCTATCGCTACCACAAGACTTCCAACCTCTGTCATCTGACTACGATCATTATAAACTTCCAAGTACCCATACAAAGTTCAACTGATACTTAATTTCACTATTTCCAAGTTAAGGGGTGATTTGACCTCTCTAACTCAAACATATGTGAAACTTATCATCCAAGTAAAGCTCCATGATTTTTTTTTTTCCTTTTAATAAAATCTTGACATATTTTAAACTATCCCTTTGATCAAATAGAAAAATTAATTATCATGAACTTCAAAGAACTTAAGAAGCCCAATACTGTAAATAAAATATAAATAATAAATTTTACTTTGTTTTGATAGGGGTGCGCCTGCCTTAGCTTTAGTGCAACGCAAAGGCGACGCCCGAAGACCCCAGCAGCAAGCTGCCGTAATGGGCCCTCCCCCAACAAAAATTAATTTAATATCATAGTGGGCCAATGGCCCACGTATCAGATATTAAACTGATAAGAACAGATACTACACTTGATCTTAGCCAAAAGGCCGAGAAAGGTATGAATTGGTTTCCATCGCTTCCTGTCTTTTATACCATGTAATCGACAACCAATTCAACGTGTAAACGATGTGGGACAAATAACAAGAGAGTTAAGCGGCTATGCCTGGTGTTACATATGAACTGTAAATTAATCTAGAATAGGAAACTAATGTTAAGGAATGAACTATGTTTGAGGCAATAATACGCGTGAATATAAATCAATAAATAAAGTAATTGTTTTTATTTTTTAAAAATAAGCTTCTTATAAACTCATATTTTATGATAAATAATTCTTTCTAAGCTTATTTTAAATTAAAAATAGGAATTTGGGTAAAATAATTTTATTTTTTCATAAAATCAACCTCTTAATCATATAATATATTTTTTAAAGGCTAAAAACGTTATTTTTTGCACATAGTCTTTATAAATGTGAGTTGTTATTGCATTAATTTGAATTAAATTCAATTAATATTCACTTCTTAGTATATTATTTCAAATTTCATACACATTTAATATATGGCTTAAATAAAGATTTTACATTAGTTCATATTTAAATTTTATGGTCATGTTTTTTTTGTTCACATAGCTTAAATACATTTAATATAATGTTAAATAAGTATTAATATTTGTTTAATATATCTCCCTTGTTTTACTAAGAATTTACTCAATTATTTGTAGTCCCAAATCAATTATCTATAACTTTTAAGATATTGAGTTATATATCATATGTAACAAACATATAAATACACTTGTCATTTCTCGGACTTAAGTATCAAAATGTGCAAAAAAAAAAAAATGTAAATGTCAACCAAGTAGATGCATAGCATAACTGGCGAAATTGTAAAGTAATGAGCTCATATGAACCATTTCAAGTAAGCTTCAAGAGTTTGGTGACTTAAGACTTCTAGTATGGATAAAGTCGATGGCCCGACTCGCATAATATAATGAGTTGAAGAATTAAAATGCTAATATAGTAAGTGGTGCATAATAATGTATATTCCAACACTTAGAAATTTGAAGTAACCACAAATATGCATAAATCAAAACTTTAACATCGATTTTATATACTAAAAAAGTTGGAAGGGGATGGAGCAAGAAAAAATGATTACATGTTGGTTTTTAAATATCTTAAGTTTTTTTACGTGACCAGAATCATATTTCTTGGTGATGCAAAACTCTAAAGTTTTTATTTGTCGTTTTTAAAAACATGACTATTTGCTTTGTGTCGCAATTTGAGTTCAAATTTCCATGCATTCTCTTTTGTAAATGTAGTGGAGATTTAGAATTATTGCATTATGCACTCTATGTTTAGGTTATTGCATGTATATTAGATTATGTGAAGGTAAAAAGATATTCTCATACCTTTTAGGAATACCATGGCAACGTAAATCAAGTCGCATTAGTAAGATAAGCCAAATAATTATTGGTTTGGCTTAGTGATGGGGACCACATGGGGTCATGCCATGAGAAGTTCTGCTGTTGAGGCGTTGCCCACCCGTTTTTAGCTAATCGTTTACTTCTTTTAGCTTGGCACTTATTATCTAGTCAGTTATAGTCTATTAGCATTTTCGGCAGCTATAGCTTAGTAGGAAAAGGGGTTATAATACTTGTTAGAAGATGAAGGAAGAAGACGATGAATATACTTGCTGGTTTAGTATCCGGTGTTCCCTTTACTGTTTTATTATTTTTGCTGCAGGTTCTCTCTTAATTGCAGGGAAAGCTGCACCACTTTGGTATCAGAGCCAATCTGGGAATGACAGAAAGAAGTTCAAGAAGAACTACTAGGATGAGAAGAGCTTAGACGTTGTGTGGGCGACACAAGCTCGCTTCACTCAGCAGTTGGAGGAAATACGAGCTGACCTATATCGCCTCTCTATGGAGATGAGGACTGAAATGGCAGCTCTACGGGAGGCAATAAACCCTGCTATGCTTGGTCGTGCCCCGCCGCAGGCAGCGACATTGGGACTTCGTCAAGACAGAGTTCGTCGGAGGATGCGAGCCCCGGTTGTGGAGTTCTCGGAGTCAGAAGGTGAACCAAATTATCGTCTGCATCTAGAGATGTCAGATTCAGATAATGACAGGCGTCTACCGGGACTGGAACCGCCGAGACGTATGGGTCTGCATCCAAGAAGAGAGCAAGAAACTTTCAAGGTAAAGCTGGATATACCTTATTTCGACGGGCATTTACACATCGAAGATTATTTAGATTGGGAACGAGCTGTAGAAACTTTCTTCGAGTACATGGAGATTCATCCGGAGAAGCAGGTAAAATACGTCGCCTGTCGTTTGAAAGGGGGAGCTAGCGCTTGGTGGCTTCAACTACTTCAAGCTCGCCGAAGGGAAGGTCGTGGACCTGTGCGAAGTTGGGTGCGAATGAAGCAGTTGTTGAAAGGCCATTTCTTGCCGACGGACTATGAGCAAATGCTATACCTCCGGTATCAACACTGTGTACAAGGTACGAGGACAGTGAATGAATACACTGAAGAATTTTATAGATTGAGCGCTCGTAACAATCTCCAGGAGACGGAAAATCAGCTGGTTGCGAGATTCATCAGAGGATTAAAGGAACAGATTCAGGACAAGCTAGAATTGAACTCCGTTTGGTCGTTATCTCAGGCGGTTAATTTTGCATTGAAAGTGGAAAATCAGCTACAACGGCATTCTCGTAGCTACTTGAACCGCAGATCAGTTCCTCAGGAGGCGCCAGCAGAATCCATGAAGACCACCAATTCCCTGAACAAATTACCACCTACTGCGAGTCCTGCAGCCGGTCTTCCACCAACAGAGCAGAAAGCCTATAGTAAGGCTAAGACACCCCTCAAGGAGAATCCTTACAGTAGACCCACTACACTGAAATGTTTTAGATGCTTCCAGCCCGGCCACAAATCAAACGAATGTCCCAATAGACAGCAATTACAAATGGCGGAAGGCAATGACCAAGAGGAGTGCAGTGGTGCCGGAGGACAATTGGAGGAAGAAACAATCACCGAGGATCTGCTAGTAGATGAAGGGGAGCCCGTTGTGTGCATCCTGGAGAAGCTACTACTAGCTCCGCGACACTCAATGCCTTCTTAGAGAAATGCATTATTTCGAACAAGGTGTACAATCGGCGGGAAAGTTTGCGATCTCCTGATCGATAGTGGGTGTACCGAGAATGTGATCTCACGCTCGGTGGTGCAAGCTTTACAATTAAAAGTTACAAAAAAATCCCACCCCTATAAAATCAGTTGGGTTAAACATGGCATGGAAATCACTGTTGCGGAGACCTGTTCAGTTACCTTTTCTATAGGTAAACATTATGTGTGTGAGGTAGTATGTGACGTCCTTGATATGGACGTGTGCCACATCATCTTGGGGCGACCTTGGCAGTTTGATGTCAATGCCACCTATGAATGCCGGGCCAACATTTACTCGTTCGATTGGAAGAGAAGAAGGTTGCGTCTGCTACCACAGTCCTCGGAGTCCATTGGTAAAGATGACAAGGGAAAGGCAGTAGCTTACTTAGTGTCGGGACACGAATTGTTGTTTAATTCGCAGAATGACTGAATGCTCTTTGCCTTGGTGACCACGGCCAGTACAGAACCTGAGGACAAGACCTCCATTCCTGAGGCGATTCGCAGCCTACTGCAGGAATTTGCGGATATAAGCCCATCAGAATTGCCTGCCAAACTGCCTCCTCTCCGCACCATCCAGCACCAAATTGACTTCATCCCCGGTGCGTCCTTACCGAATTTACCTCATCACCGAATGAGTCCCAAAGAGCACAAAATACTACAAGAAATCGTGGAAGATCTACTCCAACGGCAGCTAATCCAGCACAGCCTTAGTCCCTGTGCAATCCCAGCGCTGATAGTTCCGAAGAAGGATGGCCAGTGGAGACTATGCATTGACAGCAGAGCAATCAACAAAATCACTACTAAATACCGTTTTCCCATGCCCAGAATTTCAGATCTACTGGATAAGCTGCACGGATCCGTGGTGTTCTCCAAACTAGATTTGCGAAGTGGTTATCATCAAGTTCGCATCCGACCCGGCGACGAGTGGAAAATGGCTTTCAAGACGAGAGAAGGATTGTACGAATGGCGGGTGATGTCGTTTGGTTTATGCAATGCGCCTTCCACTTTTATGAGGGTCATGGCCAAGATCCTTAAACCATTTGAAGGTAAGTTCTGTGTGACATACTTCGATGATATTCTTGTTTATAATTCTTCGCTTGAGGATCACTTGCAGCACCTTACTAAGTTGTTTTCGACTCTGCGAACCCACAAACTGTATTTAAATCTGGCCAAGTGCGAGTTCACAACTCCCTCAGTTCACTTCCTCGGATTTATAATTAGCCATGAAGGAATTCATGCGGATCCGAGAAAAATAGCAGCAATCCGGGATTGGCCTACTCCCCGTTCTCTTACAGATGTCCGAAGTTTCCACGGTTTGGCTAACTTTTATCGCCGTTTCATCAAGGGATTCAGCATTCTTATGGCGCCAATTACAGATGTGTTAAAGGGCATGACTTTCTCTTGGTCCACAAGGCAGCAGGATAGTTTTGAACAAGTAAAAAATGCTCTTTGCAATGCCCCCGTCCTAGCCTTACTGAATTTTGAGAAAGCTTTCCAGGTGGACACCGAAGCCTCTGGGATCGGCATCGGAGCTGTTCTGTATCAAGACGATAAGCCCATTGAATATTTTAGCAAAAAATTAAGTCCCCCGAGGCAAAAGTGGATAGTGTACGAGCAAGAATTATATGCGGTGGTGAGGGCGCTGAAACAATGGGAACATTACCTGTTGCACCAAGATTTTGTGTTGTGCAGCGATCATCAATCGTTGCAATATTTGAATAGCCAGAAGACTATCAACAAAATGCATGCCAGGTGGGTCATTTTTTTACAAAAATTCAGCTTTGTGGTCAAATATAAAACCGGGAAGATGAACCGGGTAGCTGATGCCCTCATTCGCCGAGCTGCCCTTCTCACTCAGCTCCACACCGAAGTTACGGGATTCGAAAAAATGAGGCTATTATATAATAGTGATCCTGACTTCTCAGACATATGGGAAAAGTGCTGTTTCGGGACGCCACAAGCAGATTTCTCAGTGAGACAGGGATTTTTGTTCAAGGGAAATTGTTTATGTGTGCCTGTTTCATCGTGGCGCCAACAGCTTATAAAGGAAATTCACTGCAGTGGGTTGGCTGCACATGTTGGGAGGGATCGCACGCTACAGCAGCTCCAGCAAAAATTCTTCTGGCCGCATATGAAAAGGGATGTTGCGAGATTTGTTGAACGTTGCGCCGTATGTCAACGTTACAAAGGGTCCGCCCAAAACACTGGACTGTATTTTCCATTGCCAGTACCTGACTCTATTTGGGAAGATCTCAGCCTGGACTTCGTTCTAGGCTTGCCGAGGACTAAGCGAGGCTCCGATTCCATAATGGTAGTTGTGGACAGATTTTCGAAAATGGCCCATTTCATACCGTGCAAGAAGACGTTCGATGCTCTCAACGTGGCTAAACTATTCTTCAAGGAAGTCGTGCGTCTACACGGTATTCCTCGTAGCATAACTTCAGATCGAGATATTAAGTTCATTAGCCACTTCTGGCGAGAACTTTGGAAACGGTTTCAGACCGACTTGAAGATGAGCTCGGCCTATCATCCACAAACGGATGGTCAAACTGAGGTGACCAATCGGACCCTTGCCAATATGCTGAGATGCTTAGTCCAGGAGAAACCAAAGCAATGAGAAGAGGTATTGGGACAAGCTGAATTCGCTTTTAACTCCATGCCCAATCGCGTTACCGGTAAATGTCCATTCAACATAGTTTATACAAAAATGCCTAACCATGTTGTAGATTTGACCGCCCTTCCCAAAAGTCGTAGTCTGCAAGCTGCTCAAACCGCCTAACAATTTACCGAGGTGCTGAAGGAGGTCAAGGATCGTTTGTTGGATACCAATCAGAAGTATAAGTGCAACAAAGACAAGCACCGAAGACATGTTGAATTTCGTCCAGGAGATCTGGTTATGCTCAGATATCGCAAGGATAAATTCCCTTCTGGCTCTTGTCTGAAGCTGCATCCGAAAAAGTTTGGGCCGTTTCCTGTACTGCGGAAGATCAACGACAATGCCTACATCATCGATCTTCCCAAGGATATATCAACCTCCACCACTTTCAACGTTGTAGATATGTACCCCTACCACCCTCCAGATGGAGCCATCACCAACTCATCGGAGCTGAGTTCTTCCGAAGCAGGGGAGACCTGATGGGGACCACATGGGGTCATGCCATGAGAAGTTCTGCTGTTGAGGCGTTGCCCACCCGTTTTTAGCTAACCGTTTACTTGTTTTAGCTTGGCACTTATTATCTAGTCAGTTATAATCTATTAGCATTTTCGGCAGCTATAGCTTAGTAGGAAAAGGGGTTATAATACTTGTTAGAAGATGAAGGAAGAAGACGATGAATATACTTGTTGGTTTAGTATCCGGTGTTCCCTTTACTGTTTTATTGTTTTTGCTGCAGGTTCTCTCTTAATTGCAAGGAAGGCTGCACCACTTAGCCCTCCCAATTATATTGGCCAACTTCTTCGAATGAGCCATTCATGAGAAACCAACTTAAAAAGTAAAAGGAGTTAATAGTTATAAGTCGCCTAGAAGATATAAAAAAATTTCAACAAGAGATATCCACAACAACAAATCACCCACCTATACATGCTTAGAAGTGCCTAGATACTAATATTTGGAATAAAATGCCCAACATTTGTATTTGTCCACAAATACTTGGTAGTGATACTCAATAACACCATCAAGCTAAGTAGTGTACCTGAGTCTAGCTAACAATGAGCTAGCTCAGACTTGACTCAATAAACAGCTCATAAACCGAGCTTGATGTGCTAGCAAGCTAAGTTTAAGCTAACCCTGACGTGACTTGCGTACTAGTGAGCCATCTTGTTTAAAAAATATTAATTTTAAAACATTTAAAATATTAAAAAATCTAATAAATTTAGTATACATTTGCTTGAGATACAAAAGTTATATTCCTCTTACTTATTTCAAGTGATTTTTAATTTTTTCATATTTAATTTATTATTCTTTTTTATCATGTTCTATAATATAAAATTGAGGTGTAATGATTTTCTCGTTTTTATGATAAAAGAGCCAACTCAAACTCGTAAATTAAGCTCGAGCTCGAGATTGAATTGAGTGCAAACTCCAACTGAGGGCAACTCGAGCTTGTATTGACTCATTTACACCCCTAGTTACACTCATCCTACTACATTTGTCTCGAGTACTAAGCCTTGCAACTAGTAAAAATAACATTGAATCAAATTCTTCATTAGAAGAGAAGAATGAGTATATATATATATATAGTCACGTATAAATTTCACTCATTTTAAATACTTCAGAAAATCTCAAAAAGATAGAGTTCATAATGATATATGATGTTGGATGCCCACTCTAGATGAGTATTATTTTTAATTGTTTTTTGCCTTGTAAAATAATCTAAAGATTAATTAATGTTGAAATATATCTAATACAAATAGCCACATCTTTAAGAATGATTCGAGTTAAAGTTTTATATAGCTATTCGTATGAATGTGGTTCATCTTACATGCATAACATCATGGTGGAGGGTGGATACCAAGGATGGTGGCCCACTAAGGTTGGGAGCTTCTTCACCTCTAAGTAATATTGGGAAGTTAGTAGAATGTTTGCTTAAGCTCGGGACTTAAGATACATTTTGCATACATTAAAACTAGATCTAGTTTGGGGAAGTTATAACCAATTATCTAATTAATGTTGCATGAATTTGAGGGTGGATTAAAAATTATTTATTTTTGCATTGTTTAAAACTACATGTGATTAGATAAGACAATGGAGGGTTGTTCTGGAGTACATGGGCTTATTTGGTGTGGCCTATGATGAGTTAAAGGGCTAGTTAAGTGTGATTAGGCTTGAAGCATGCAATATGGTTATTTTCTTATAATAATAGAGTTACCTAAGGTGGAAGTGTTGGCCTAGTTTAGTTATTGCTTTATATTGCAATGGATGTAATAGACTGTAAAGAATATTTATATTCCACATCCTTATAAAAAGGAGGCTACATAGACTTCCTTATTGCATGAGAAGCCTCACATCATTCCAAACTAGCATGTTCACGATCATTTAAGCGATTGATTTGAATGGCTTTGGTATTTGCCCATTATCATTTGGCTTATTCTTGATCACGCAAAAAGAGTTTGCAAACCTAATTTTTAATCAATACAAGTAAAATCAAACAATTACATTTTGCTCAAATTTCAATATGGTATCATGATTTGTTTTTACAAGATAAATAATTTTACCATCTCAATAAAATTCATTATAAAATTATATTTAATTAAAAACTTATATTACTTTCAACTCTACACATCACATTAATTTTTCTCAAATATAATAAGTCAATAATAATAAATTAAAATGAATATAAATTTAAAATGATCATTTTTAATTTTTTGGCCCAGTGCAAAAATTATATGATACTTATATATATATATATATATATATATATATATATATATATATATATATATATATATATATATATATATATAATAGTACTTAAGAATCATATAAATAAATGCATAAAAATTCATGAAATCATAAATTTTGTTATAATTATTTTGAAATAAATTACATTAAATATTTAGAAAAATAAAATTATTATATTAAAAGCATATTTTCTTATCTTTAAACAAAACAAATTGGATGAAAGTAGCTGCCTTGGTGCATTGGGCTTCTCTTGGGTCTGGCCCAGAAGAGACGAAACATATTGGAGCCCATCGCCAAGCAGAGGGCTTTAGGGAACTATATAAATACCTCAGTATCCGGCTTCTAGGGTTTCTCGCGGTTCATCCACGGCAGCGGCGGAGCAATGGGTAAGATCACAATGGCACATCAATTTCAGTTACGGTTTTTGGAAATTTGAACTAGTAAGAGGATTTTTTTCATTTGTGCAGCGAGGATTAAGGTTCACGAACTGCGACAGAAGTCGAAGACGGAGCTTTTGAATCAGCTCAATGATCTGAAGGCAGAACTTGCTCTTCTCCGTGTCGCCAAGGTTACTGGTGGAGCCCCTAACAAGCTCTCCAAGATGTAAATCCATTGCCTAACATGCGTTTTTTTCCTGTCCGGTTTCATATATTTTTCAACAATATAATTCATTATGACCATGTTGTGTGACATATGGAAAATTTGACAGCAAAGTGGTAAGGCTTTCGATCGCCCAAGTGCTGACGGTGATATCCCAGAAGCAGAAGGCGGCGCTGAGGGAGGCTTACAGGAAGAAGAAGTTCATCCCGCTTGATCTTAGGCCGAAGAAAACCCGCGCGATAAGGCGCAAGCTTACCAAACACCAGGTTGGAATTATCAGTCCAATTTTTGTATAATTTCAGATGATTCCTCTGCCCCAAACCCAGTTTATGTTTCTTTTTTTTACATAAGTTTTATTCGATTCAATGGTGCCATGTATGTCCGGAAGTGTTTATTGTGCTTGAGGATCTATCGCAATGTTTTTGACTTATTAGGGTGTTTTGTCCGTCTATAGAACTTTTAGATCATATTTGATGTTACAATGCATTAAGAAACCTGTAAATCTTGTATGTTGATTATAAAGAATGGTTACTAGCTTCTTAATAGTAGACATTGAATTAAATTTTATGTTTCACGGATGCTTGAATGCCTAATTATCTGGAATCGTCTGAATTTTGATGTTCCCCAAATTTTAATCTCTACAGCGTTCCTAGTAACTTACTTATACGATTACTTAATCTATAACCATGAATTTTCACTTTTTAGAATGTAAAATATTGATGAAAACTCTACTGTTATCATTAAATTACTTGCGGCCATAATTCTTTTTTTATGAATGTAAACCAAATTCATATGTACGTAAGTTGTATCCGGTTTTTCCTTTTGTAACCTATGAAATAGGTTTCTTTATATGCTCTGTTTAATTATGCAATGGAAGCATAACATTCCTAACAAATATTTCTTTTTTGTGATTTCTACTGTTCAGGGACTTTGAATGCAATTTTTGAGCTGTAAACCCTTCAACTAATTTAAATGCTATTTTTGGTACATACAAAATTACTGGTCCGGCAGCTTTATCTAATGTGTGAGGGAAAAATTTATGGGAGGACCATTGTTTTCTACTTTATGAGTTATGGTCGTATGGGTACATGCTTTTTATATGGTTGAGAGATTGATTTTTATACTTGAATCTTGGTTATTATGTAGGCTCTATGATTAATGCGGAATGATTTATATACCACCATTAAATCTATACTGGTTGTTGTTGTCTTGTTGTTGTAAGCTCTGGCGTACATATCATTACTTGTGAAGTTAGGTATTTGTATAAAAACAGCTATGAGCTCAGATAAAATCACATTTAAAACAATGTTATATTAAAGTTATATATATATTTTTTGAATTGGCATGTAAATAAGTGATTCTTCATGTCCCATGTTGAAATCCTAGATTTCATTTAAAGAAAAAAAAAAACTTATGTTTCCCCCACAAATAAGATAATATTCCAAATTTATTTTTTTTGTGGTGAAATATATTATTCCTTCATGATGAATATTCTTTATTGGTATGTGATATTACCAAAATTAATCTTGTGGAAATGAGTGGTGCATCATTTTATTGAGTTAGGTGTCGTTGAACGCATTTTTTATCTTGCATCAAATGTGGAGTTGATGCGTTGGATTCAAGGGCTATTTGATTGGAATAATTAGGAGTATATTCTATTTCATTTTCTTGCATTCCATTTTTTTTGTGTTTGGTTTGAGGCAAAAGAAATTCAAAATAAAATTAGAGTGATTTAAATTACTCAAAAAAAAAATTCTCTCCGTTTAGAAATCACTTAAATCTGTTGATTTACAAATTATGCGTTGTTGCCACCTCTGGTTCTTGTAGACAATCGCTTGTTGTTGCTATCGCCATCAGCAAATGCTTTGATGCTAGATTCCTTGGTCCAACCATAAATAGGTCAAGATAGTGGTGTTTGTCTGTTCTCCATAGAATTGGCCTTTTTGAGCAAGCAAGAGCCCTCCCCATCTCCCCCCACAGTCAGTCATTTACTCGAGTTTCTTGTTTCTGTGCCATTAATCTCAAATCACAGTGAAACAACTTGTAAATGGCGTGATTGGATGAAAGAAGTGTTTTAGAAAAAAACTATTTTGCAACAAACTTTGAAATGAAAGATGATCTTGTTCTAACTCAATTACTTCTTGGGAAATTTGGTATATGGTCAAAACTTAGCATTTCTCCTTGGAGGGAGTATCTAACACATGTTGTGTTAGATTTCTCCTTGGATCACTGCGTGAGTCACTCCTTGATTGTGTTCCTATAAGCACTTCTAGCCATTATGATGTAATTATTAGTGTATGTTCTTATTTTGCAAATATATTGATTGTTTGCCTTATTAAGAGAGGTCATCCCTTCATAAACTATACATGTAATCATTTATAAATGCTTTCCACCATCAAGGAGAAGAATACATAAAAGATTAATTATTCTCTCTGCCTCCTCTGTTGACACTTATTTTCTTTTTTGCAGGCGTCATTGAAGACTGAACGGCAGAAGAAAAAGGAGATGTATTTTCCGTTGAGGAAATACGCTATCAAAGCTTAGTAGCAGCCTGGAACTTTGTTCTCATATGAAGTGGGTGTTATTGATTTGATTCGGCTCAAGAAACACTTATTTATCTGGAGCTTGCATTTCATTCGTGCTCTGCACATCAATCTTTTTTCAAGGTACTTTTTGTGAACTATAATTACTAGGCTTAGTAGCAGCCTGGAACTTTGTTCTCATATGAAGTGGGTGTTATTGATTTGATTCGGCTCAAGAAACACTTATTTAGCTGGAGCTTGCATTTCATTCGTGCTCTGCACATCAATCTTTTTTCAAGGTACTTTTTGTGAACTATAATTACTAGTTTATGGTTAAAATCAATGAATTTGAGACTTGAGATTTGAATTTATACTATTGAGGATAATTTGCTATGGAATTTCTTTTTTGTGCCAATTTTGCTAATTTAATGCAAATTTTGACTGTAATCTGTTTATGATTTGATGCTGTAGTTTTAGCTTTAGTATAAGAATTTGCCTTAATAGAAGGAGACTTTTATATTACTAATTCAGTGTAGATTAGAAGAGCATTTTAAACTTAACCCAGTTCCAGATTAATAAAAGCTTACGCTGAGCTTCATTAAAGGTTCATCATCAAAGCTAACATAAATTTTCCAATTTGATCGAGTTTTTTTGGTAGCTGCTAATTAACAGTAAGCTGAGGGTAAACCTATTATTCTCTTCCATTTTGTGTTTTGTTCTTTAATAATTAGCTTGGTTTTTTTTTTGGACATTTAGGTCAATTAAGGCAGACTCATACACACAATATGAACACAAAATCTCTTAGTTTGTAGCCTAAATTCCAAACCAGCATACCATATGCCCCTTTTGCGGCCTTTTAGCTGTTTTTTCGGGGCGAAAATCAAATTATTTTTTCAGTTTTTTTATGATTTTATGTACCTAAGGATGTGTGTATATATTTATGTAAAAATTATGATTTTCATTTGGGACTGCTTTTTTACTGCTTTAAGAAGCAGCTTTATAGTATAAAAATTTAAATTTTTATATTTGAAAGCTATTTTAAGAAGCAGTAAGCAAGCCGTTCCAAACAAAGCCTAAATCTTCTTATCTCAAATATAACAAAGCCTAAATCTTCTTATCTCAAATATGCTCTGACCACCCAAACTCTCTATTACAGCAGTATTACTGCTGTTTAGCCTATGTATGATAAAATGAATATAGATCACGTCCAGACCACACACAATAAGCCATTTTGAGCAATGAAATAAATAAATGAGAGAGAAAATTGCCAAAATAGCAGGTCATTCTGATACTCATCAAGCATCAAGTCGCCCAAGAATTTTAATGAACTCACCTAATGGAACTTATTCACACCCACACACATTGGCTATGTATCTGAAGCTCGTTAAGACAAATAGAAGTTCTTAACAGAAGAACTACTCAGGAGCAGTAATCTTGATCCCTTTGAAGCTCATTAGAAGCTCTCACCTACTGAAAATAAGTCAGATTTGCGAATACTTTTAAAAAAAATTTCTCAGATTGATTGGTTGGTAATTTTAACTTTCCGATACCAAAAGATTCATCTTATTTTATCATTAATTTTATGAAGAAGGCTTCCTTTTCATTCTCATTAAGTAGTAATAAAAGTAATAGAAGGATGGCTTCTAAGATGATAAGGCTTGGTTGTTACATTCAGTTCTTGATTCATATTATTCAAATTAATAATAAGAACAATTGAATGAAATTATTCGGATCTTACACATATGTTTGCCTTTTCAATCTCGATGTTCTAGTCAGTTGATGGGTGTCTTGTATTACTCAAGCTATGTTGTGTATTTCTGAGAAAGCAGATCACTGATATTAATGTTTCATTTGGGGCGATTTTTTATTTTTTTTTCTGTTTTGTAAAATAGTTTTTAATATAATAATTTTTTTTATTAAAATTTGTTTTAAGAAGTAATAAAAAAGTTATCCCAAATAAAGCCTAAGATTTTATTTGAGATAATTTTCTTATTGTTTTTTAAAGCAGTTTTTTAGTATAAAAATTTTAATTTTTAAATTAGAAAATTATTTAAAAAAGTAATAAAAAAGTTGTTTCAAACGAAGTCTAATATTTCATTTAAAATAACTTTCTTACTGCTTTATTAAATTATTTTTTAGTTTTTTTTAATTAGAAATTTTTGTACAAATAAATTTGGCACAAATTTTTGAAATAAAAAGCAGCTTTAGAAAGTTATAAGAAAGCCATCCCAAACAAAGCCTAAGCCACTAAGTAATCTCAACAAATGTGAAATTTTGTCTAGTCAAGTACTCAAGTTCCAACCAAAACGATTAAAATCAGATCCTTCATCTTACAGAATATTTTTAGACGGCACATCAACAGTGGCAATTTCGAATGATTTTCCGAATGAATCTTAAATGATTGAACTTTGAATTTTGGTATTTGCAATCATTCCTTTCGAGCCAAGTGAACCACCAAATGTACGATGGTATAAAAATTCCAGCCTTATATGGAGTTGAAGATTTTCCACATGCTGAACATTTCAGCATCAATCTGAAATTCAGAAATAGCCAAAAGTTAAAAATATCAACAAATCACTTCCGCATCATAATCTCAGCAACATTCAAAAACACATGCGGAAAGGATTCAATATTGGAACAGCAAGCACACTTAGAAACAAGGAAAAAATTGAATTGTTGCATCGCTTCATCCATCGGCACAAACTTCTTAACAATCTTCAACAGAAAATAGAAATTGAAAAAGTGATGCTACTTTACGCTGCTCATCTTAATCTGTTGGTTGAGAATTTTGACTACCAATCAAAAGTTCTTAAGTTCGATATATGTCTATGACTTTGGTTTAATTGGTATGAGGCTTCATTTGGTTATTCTGCACTTTTCCTAAAAGATACTTTTAAAACTGTTCTTTGAGAGAACAGAATTTTCTAATGAGAAAGTTAGTACTATAAAGCTTTTGAAAACAATAAAAAATATAGTTCTCTAAAAATCATTTATATATGCAAAAGTGGCACATATAAACAACAACAACAACAAATTTCTGCCGTCTCGAAACTGAAAAGGTGAAATTAAGCCAACTAAAATGATTCCTAAATGTCCCTAAGAAAAAGTAAATTTTTAGTGCCAAAGTAAACCAAAAAATAGAAGAAGCCCTCTTTGCTCTAATTGACTTCGAAACCATCGGAAGACTGAATTTACAATTATTAGTACTTTAAAATAGAGTTTGATCATTGCAAGAAATATCAATATGAATTCTCTTAACAATTTGAATAAAATCAATCAGTATTCAGCAGGTGGCCCAACTTGCTAAGAATGAAGAAAATCAAAACAAAATTGAAATAAAAAATTTGTAGTTCAAAATTTTATTGATTTTCAAATGATTCTGGTACAGTAAAATGCAAATTCCACGAGGAACCCACCCTTTACTAGGGGTGTCAATTTGGGTCAACCCGTCGGGTTCGGGTCGAACCCGACCCGACACGGATCTAAACGGGTCAACCCGAACCCGACCCGTTTGCAAAAACGGGTCGAGAATTTCAACCCGAACCCGACCCGGCCGGGTTGCTGGGTTGACCCGACTCGACCCGTGACCCGGCAGTGGGCGAAGCGCGGCAGCGCGGTAGCGAGGCAGCGACGACGGCGCGGGCGGCAGCGGCGAAGGCGCGGGCGTCACGCGGGTTTCAGCAGCGCGCGCTGGCACTGGCAGCGACACGCGGCACGCGCGCGGGCGGCAGCGGCTCTCGGCACGCGGGCGGCACTCGGCAGCGGCGACGCTTCCGCTCTCGGCACGCGGCACGCTCGCGGCATCGGCTCTCCGCACGCGGCACGCTCGCAGGGGGCAGGGCAGAGCGGGCAGTGGCCTGGCAGCAAAAAAATCAATTTTTTTTAAAATAAACGGGTTTGCGGGTTGACCCGGCAACCCGCCGGGTCAACCCGAACCCGACCCGTTTATCAAACGGGTCGAATTAGAGAACCCGAACCCGACCTGTTTATCAAACGGGTCGGGTCCAACCCGGATTTTCCGGGTCGGGTTTTCGGGTCGGGTCAAATATTGACACCCCTACTTTACAGCTAATTTTTTTTTTTTTAAGAATGATAAGCACCAAAATAAAGCATAAGATTAGTAAACTGTAAAAGTTAGTGCACCCGAATTTGGGGAAAATTTCCCACCACAATCGACACGGTTTTAACAGCCTTTTCATAGCTATTAAATTAATCGAGAAATCTTTTAAACTGTAAATTACTATAATGTGAAGATTGTATATAATTAGTAATCCCTAAATCTGTATCGACAACATCCAATATAAATAAATCTCCAATTCAAAAGAAAAAGCTCGACAAATCATAAATCATAAACCCCAATTCTCCATACATACCTTTCATTGCCCTGACAGTCATGGCGCGCTCATCCATCCTCCTCCTCGCCTCCGTCGCCGCCTTGGTACTCCTCTCCGCCACCGAATCTTCGGCTCGCCTGCTATTTCCCGCCGGCGAAGTCGAAGTCGATGACCGCTACCACCTGGCGAGAAGAATTCCTTCCGGGCCCTCGCTCCCGCCGCCCCATCCATGGAAGCCGGATTCTAGTAGAAATAGTGCTACTCCATTTAATTCGACGCCGTGGCCTCCTCCCGAAAGGGCCAAATCCTCTTTCCCATCATTTGGCCATTAGCGGGCTTTATTAGCCGCAAAAATCGTTCGAAAAATATATTATTGGTGTTATAACCTAATGCTATTAAGGGCAATATTATATTATTATGAATAAATTTGTTGAAATATCATCAATTATGTGTATTGTTATTTGTTGCAGAGTGTCATAATAATAAGTTTTTTTTTTCCAAAAAGCATTTGATTAAAATTATTTAAAAAAATTTATTTTCGGCAAAGAAATAAACAAGTGTTGTGATTTTATTTTGATTTTTAATAATTGAGTATTGACTTTTAAAAATAGCGATATGAAGATGGTATTGTTGGGTCTAAATTTATTCGTGGATGACATCGGACCTTATTAGTTGGCAAATCGTTAGAGGAGTAACATGGAGCCTGTGTGAAAATGGAGACGAAAAAGAAATACTAGATAAAAGGTACAATAAAAATGCTCAAAAATTTAATCACTCCTAAAATTCATGAGATACCAAAAATCCAAAGATTCAAAACGCACCCCATCATCCCTTATAAAATTTTGAATATTGCACGAAAAGCTACACCCTAAAAGTAAAAAAAAAAAAACAGTACAATGCTACGCAAATGACCTTAGTCCTTAGATATGTATCGTCTCCAAATCATTTAAGGGAGAGAGCATGCAAAGCTCTAATTATTAGTCTCTGTATGAGTTCAATGGTGTTGAGTATGTACTAAGTGAGCTCCATAGAGTGGGCAAATTTGGTAGTTGTGACAGCAAACTCTTAACTATCGAAATATTGTCCGCTTTGACCTAAGAGACTCACGATTTTGCCTTTTTGGTGTAACTTCCCAATAGGCCACCAATTCCAGAATTGCTCTGGGATGAGCATACTTAACTACGGAGTTTCTTAGGCCATCTCGAAACAACAACAACAACAAAAAATTTCCACCGTCTCGAAACTAAAAAGGTGAAATTAAGCCATCTCAAACGAGGCCTAAATGTCCCTAAGAAAAAGTAATACTTTAGTGCCAAAGCAAACCAAAAATAGAAGAAGCACTCTTTGCTCTTATACTTGAATCTGCTACATGAATCATTTTCCTCCATTGTGTAAAATTGAAAACAAAAATTTGTAGTTCAAAATTTTATTGATTTTCAAATGATTCTGGTACAGTAAAATTCAAATTCCACGAGGAACCCACCCTTTACAGCTTTTATTTATTTATTTATTTTTTTTAAGAACGATAAGCACCAAAATATAAGCATAAGATTAGCAAACTGTAAAAGTTAATGCACCCGAATTTGGGGAAAATTTCCCACCACAATCGACACGGTTTTAACAGCCTTTTCATAGCTATTAAATTAATGGAGAAATCTTTTAAACTGTAAATTACTATAATGTGAAGATGATATATAATTAGTAATCCCTAAATCTGTATCGACAACATCCAATCTATACTATTATTATAAAAGGGGCTTGAGTTTCCTTCCTCCGACAAATCTTGTTCATTCATTCTACTTATTTTTTAATTATCTTGGCCGTCCATTCTATTAAAAATATTTAATAAATCAAATATATATATAATAGTAGAGAAGACAATAATAACTGATTCTTAAAAAAGAAGCAATAAATGTTTAATTAACTGATTCTTTTTCTGCCATCGTGTCAGCTGCCAAGCAATAAATGTTTAATTAAATAGTTTTTTCAACCCTGCGTTTCAGTTCAGGCCTGCCATGGCCGGATTTCAACACTAAAGCAATAAAATTAATCACAATTACACATCCGTCTGTCCACTCGGCTTCCAAATTGATCGTTTCGATTTCTACCGCATCCTCACCGTTTCATTTCAGAAAATCTCATTTTGCTGTAGTGTAATGTAGAGAACCGTTCGGCTCTCAATTAATGTAGAGAAAAACTTCTGCAACACAGGTATTAGTTTAATGAATGCATAAAAACTTATCCAACGCATGCATTCAAATGCCCGGGCGTTTCAGCTGCTATCAGGCCCGGGCGTTTCAACTCAAAATGCCGCACGAAGCATTCGCTTGGCCGAACGAATCCCGATTTAAAGCCCAACATACTTCTTCTCTCTTCTTTTGCTTTCTGCTCTCTAATGCCCCACTCGCGAAACGAAACTACTCATTCCCTTTTGGCCAGTCAGCTCGAACGATAAGCTCATCTATCGCACTCCAGTTCGGAATTTCTACCTTGCACAAAGAACTACAGTTCTTTGTGCTTGATTCTGGTTATCACCTCCCACTAATCGACCGCTCACCGATGTACGTTTTCTTACAATCGTTCTTCTCCTTTAAGCTTTTATGTTTCTATGATCCTTATCTTATTCTTGTTACTGTTGCAATATCTGCTTGAGTTTTTTTTCTTTAATCTGTGCTTTTTTTCAGTAAAGATGAGATCGAAGTGCCCAATTTTAACGTCTTTAATTAGGATTTGTTTGGGATTTCGATAAAGTTGAACTGGTTATAGTTTATGGTTTGGTAAGATTTCATTGTTTTTTTCCAGCCAAATCTAAAATTGTGAGAACAATAGATAATTCATTTTTTATGAAGCAAGAAAATAACTTGCCCCAACCTATGTGCTGTAGTTATCCTTGAAGGGGGACCTAAAGCGGATTATAAAACTTATGTAGTTATTTTACTGATTTCATATTTTGATGTTTTCTAAACGCATTTCATTCTATTTCTTTTTTCGTCCTTTTATTTATGAACTCATTTTCCTTGTTTGTATAGTAGTCAATAAAATACAAATGATAACTTATGGAATAAACAATTATTTTATTTGAATTCTACTATTTTATTTCATTTGATGGATTATGGTTTGTTAGTTTATAAAGATCAATTATTTTATCATATTTTTTTTATTGTTTTACATATACCATCGGGAAAATAAAGCTTCTTCCTTTTTCATTGCATTGCAAATAGGATAGAAACTTTTTGACTTTATTCAAAGTGATGTATGCATAGGGTATTACTCTTATTATATCTGATGCAAACTATAAATACTTTGTGTCATTTGTTTATGATTACAACAAGCTTGCTATGGTTTATTATTTTTGCTAGAAATCTGGAGTGTTAATTTAATTTAAAAAATTTATAATGTATGTTGCTACTTAGTATTCATGAAACATCAAAGGTTTAATATTTAATTCTGAGATTAAATATCTTTCACTTGAATTTGATGCCCTTCAAGAAGGAGGAATTGTTTCTCAACGATCTTGCTCATATAAATTTTATGCAAATGGTTTTGCTGAAAGCTGTATATCAAATTTTTTAGTAAATGTCTTCAAACGTTTGCTCTGTGTACTGCTCCGATCTACGAGACATTAAATTTAATTTGTGTAATAGGTTTTCAAGTATCAGTTAATTATTTTAGTTATGCTTATGTGATATTTTTCTTTTTCCATTAAGAATATGCTTAAAACTTTAAACATCTTTAAAACTCATTAAACTACTGTTCTTTAGTTTCATTAGGTACTCAGCTATTATTCATGTTTATGAAATACCTTATTTTTGAGTTTTTTTAGGAAATTTATCTTTATCTTAGATGGACTCAACCTGAAAGATATGATCATATATCTTGTATTGGTTCATCTAAAAAACTAGAGATTGAAAAGAACAAGAAGAAGAATACACAGGAATTTGTAGTAGAGGAGAAGGTCCAATCGAATATGAAGAACACCAAATTCTACATAGATGAGAGAAATCAACGAGTCCTTATAGGCTTCTGCATTAAAAAAGATTATGTTTGTCTTGAAAGGATAAATAGAAGATTTGTAAATATTTTGGATGGCCTAGAGTTGCACGTAGGCATTTTTAATTCTATGGAACAAAAAGAAATTGTGCAATTTATTTATGATTTGCAAAATAGAGGAAGGAAGAATGAACTTGGAGGTATGTTCAAAATTATTCATTTTTTCTTTTACATTCATTTATATATTTTTTTTATAAATTTTATTATACTTAAACTATGAGTTCATATTCATATTTATTTGAGTTTTGGAATATTTAATTGTTATTGTTTTCCTTAATTAGTTCTTTGATTAATATGTCTAAAAATATAACATTTATATTCTTAGTCATTTCTTTTGAATTATATCTAATCTTATCATTTATAACAGTTGATAAAATTTAATATTTTGTTTAGAACATACATATTCTGAACCAAAAAATGGATGCGTGGCAAAGGAAGAGTTACAATACAATTCGGATGTTGTTATAACTATGCGGTTGTAATTTGAACTTATTTATTTTTATCTTTATTCATTTTAAATAAATATAAAACTAACAAAGAAGTTAATTACAGGAAAAAAAGGGGATCCCTCTTGGTATTCTTCGTAATGTGATTGCTGATCCTATTCCAAATCTCTTCAAGATTATGATAAAACGATTAATTACATCGCACATTCTGCCTATTAATTGTGTACCCGATAGTTGAATTATTATTATATATGAACCTGGTGATGGCATACTGCCTCATATTGATAGTCATAATTTTATAAGGCTATTTTCTATCGTGACATTTTTAAGCGAGTGTAATATAATGTTTGGACACAAGCTAGAAATTGTTGGACCGGGTGAATTCATTGGATCAGCCTCAATTCCTCTTCCAGTTGGGTAAGTATAAGCTATTATTTTTCTTCCTTTTCATATTTTAATATTTTTAATAAGTTATACAGTAAACTCTTTTATGGATAATAGATGATTTTTTAACATCTAAATTCTTAACTTTAAATATCAAATATTCAGGTCTGTGCTTATCTTAAATATCAATGGAGCTGATCTTGCTAAGCATTGTATTCATGCAGTTTCCTGCAAAAGGTTTCATAATTTAACCTCATTTTCAATTATACATCTATCTTGAATTCGTAATGTATTTTTTTTTCTTATATTTTGTAGGATATCTATTACTTTTAGAAAGATGGACAAGGCTAAGCGCCCATTTAACTTCAAGCTTGATTCAGATTTACAAATATAAAGTCTTCTGATTTGAGTGATGCTTCTGAATCATATTATTCATATAAAAAGATGCCTTTATAGGGTGATAATGTTGGATTTTTTTCTTTTTTTATCACTTAACAACTGTTATTTTTCGTAACTGGTTGGTAGATGTATGCTCGTGACTGGTTGGTAGACTTATGATAATGATAATCAAGCTATTTTAATTTTATAATGTTAGTATTTGAAGCTACTGATTGGAATATGATTACCAACATAGTGGATAAATCAATAACAATTTAGAGTCTTTTTTATTTTTGGGTTTAGATTCTACTTCTTATAATTTAACTACATAAAAAAATATGTATTTTAATGTTGAATTATAAAATATATTAATATATTTTCTATATGATAATTTTAAGACAAACATAAAACTTTCATTAGTATAATTAATAATTAGAATTGTTTAAAAAGATAAAATTAATAAGTTTATTTTTTTAATCAAAAATCTAATTAAAATTTTCATAAGATAAATTTTTATTTTTAAAATTTTATTTGCATACATTTAATGTCACTATCAATTGGGCAGCACAAATTTTATTAATTTTTTTCATAAAATAATTCGATCTTTTTATAATATATATTTATTAAATTCTAGCAACGTGCACTTTGTGCACGGGCAATAAAACTAGTATAAATAAATCTCCAATTCAAAATAAAAATAAAGCTCGACAAATCATAAATCATAAACCCCAATTCTCCATACATACCTTTCATTGCCCTGACAGTCATGGCGCGCTCACCCATCCTCCTCCTCGCAGCCGTCGCCGCCTTGGTCCTCCTCTCCGCCACCGAATCTTCCGCTCGCCTGCTATTTCCCGCCGGCGAAGTCGAATTCGATGACCGCTACCACCTGGCGAGAAGAATAGTTCCTCCTTCCGGGCCCTCGCTCCCGCCGCCCTCTCCATGGAAGCCGGATTCTAGTAGAAATAATGCTACTCCATTAATCAAACGTCGTGGCCTCCTCCCGAAAGGGCCAAATCCTCTTTCCAATCATTTGGCGGCTAGCGAGCGGGCTTTATGAGCCGAAAAATATATTATTGGTGTTATAACCTAATGTTATTAAGGGTAATATTATGAATAAATTTGTTGAAATATCATCAATTATGTGTATTGTTATTTATTGAAGAGTGTCATAATAAGATTTTTTTAATTTTTTTTTTCTGAAAAGCATTTGATTAAAATTATTTAAATTATATTTTTATTTTCAGCAAAGAAATAAACAAGTGTTGTGATTTTATTTTGATTTTTAATAATTGAGTATCTACTTAAAAAAATAGTGATAGGAAGATGGTATTGTTCGGTCCAAATTTATTCGTGGATGACACCTGAACTTATTAGTTGGCAAATCGTTAGAATAACACGGAGCCTGTGTGAAAATGGAGATGAAAAAGAAATACCATAGAAAAGCTATAAAAAAATGCTAAAAATTTTAATTCATGAAATATAAAAAATCCAAAGATTTAAAACGCACCTCATCATCCCTTATAAAATTGTTAACATTGTATGAAAAGTTACACCCTAAAAGTAAAAAAAAAAAAAAGTGCAATGCTACGCAAACGACCTTAGTCCTTAGATATGTATCGGCTTCTAATCGTTTAAGGGAGAGGGGATGCAAAGCTCTAATTATTAGTCTCTGGACGAGTTCAATGGTGTTGAATATGCACTAGGTGAGCTCCGTAGTGTGGGAAAACTTGGTAGTGATAAGCAGGAGTTGGCGAGTCAACAAATGAGTTCCGAGCAAAGGGTGTTTAATAAGTTAGGGATGTTTAGGAGTTGCTGGCAACCTATGCTAAGCCTTGGACTACTTAGAATGAAAGAGGAATGAGTTGAGGTTCCGTGAAAGATGCATTCAATGGTTGGCTCATTATGACGGGGTGATTTGAGGAACCTATGAATAAGTGCTTCATATAGTTGTACTTGGAGATGTGGGCAAAAAGGCACCTACGCCGAGATGGGGGCAAGTGGTTGTAATGAAAACCTTCTTTCTATGAGGCTATTTGCAAGTTAGTTGGCCGACAAAGTCTTCCATGGCCACCGAAAGAGGTGACATACCTTCACAGGCCAAGGCGAGTGGAGTCTGATGTTCCTTTGGAGAGTTCCTCTGTGGGGCTCATCAGATGCAAGTTATCTCCTTGTAACACGTAATTATCCTACTATATACCTATGAAGACATATACAAGTATTTATGTACTTTTATAAATAAATAATGTTTAGATGTTTTGCATATAATTGCCCAAAACAAAATACATACATAACATTCAAATTTTGATTATTCAAAAACACTTTACTTGCAATCAAAAAGAAAGTGGCACATTTGATTGTAAAATTCAAAATATAAATGCCAATGCCATTATAATTTTTTTTTTGACATTTTTGCAAAAAGAAATAAGTTTATTACAAAGCAAACAAAAAAATAATTATGTCCTATTAGATCATTCTGAGGTTATTAATTAAAGCTACTCAAACCCAAATATTACATAATCTTTCATTCATTATTTTGTATATGCGGTATTAAATATATGAATACTAAATAAATTAATTTATTATTTCAGAGTACTAAATTTTATGTTAAATAAGATAAAATTTGCTTTTACACAGAAATGTATATTACTAAAACTTTTAAGCTTTGAATAACCAAATATATATATATTTTTTTGATAGCCATACTCAAAATGCTAAAAATCATAACAATTATTTTAATAATTACATTCAAATAATAATAATCAAATTCTTAATTTTGATAAATTTTTCTTATAAAAAAATTAAAAATTAATTATGGTCGAAAATAAAGTCTTAAATGATTACATTTAGTGAATTTAAATGTATTTTATACCTCTTGCGCTAATCTATTCAACTTCCAAATCTTGACCATCTAATACAAATATGGATTTGGAAGATTCTAATAAAAAAATTTAAAAATGCCAAATTTTGATATTTATATAAATATGCATTGATTACATTTGGTTGGACACATGAAATAGAAGCTAAATATCTATTTCATTGAAGGGCATCCCATTCTCTCTCCTATCAAGAAAAAGAACATTCTTCTATTTACCCTTAATAGTCAAAACTCTATATTACCCAATCCCTCTTTTTCTTTCCGAGGAGATGATCTGATCGAAACAACTTTCTTATTACTTTACTTTCAAATCACAATCATAATTTTATTTGACTACTGCTTTCTCATGGCTTTGAAGAAATGTTGGGCTAGAGATTAATTTTCACAATAACCTCCCAAAAACTTACATTTCACACAATAGCTTTACAAAACCATCTTAACAAAAAACTATAACCATCCCAAATAAGCCCGACATATCTCAATTGCCGTGCACGTGCATTAGCACCTCAATATTTTATTCATCACATCCCTAAGAGGCTTTCACTACAACCTAAGCTAATAAAAATTACAAATCTCCACTTTGGGGGGAGAAGCCACTTTATAATTCAAAATTAAAGAATCATAAATCAAAACCAAAATAAAAATTTCTCCTTGTATACCATCACTATATTACAACACACAACAATGATCATACATTCAGTTTCCTACCTTTACATATGCTACAATTATAAAGCCTTCAATCCTTTCATACATTTTTATCAAATTACACACTTTAAAGTCACAGCAACTTACATTTGGTTGAAAAATATACAAAGCTGAGCTCTAACAAAATGCATAATTTGTGTGCATTCCATACAGATTTGTCTGTTGAATCCTCAGTACAAGAACTCCATGCTTGATATGAAGAGGAGAAAGAAAAGCTTTAATTAGACTGGATTCCCACTACAGTTCTTCAGGATGACTATTAGTCTACATATAGATAAGCTCTTTAAGTAGCTGATCGATGAGATGTTCGGACAACATATTCTCCAGTTCTCTACCTACCACTTCTGAGTCATTCCTTACTTCAAACCATCTTTGTTCAATGAGATTCTCTTCTAAAAAGCTGTTACTTACCTCTTTCCTGCACTTGACCACAGCCTGCCATATTTTCTCAACAGGACCTTCATGAGCCATCTTGGACTGCCAGCATAGGCTTGATTTATTCATAAATAACATAGCAGAAATGTCAGCTAATGTAGAATTTACAAGATCAAATAAGAGTTTTCTTTCTGATATAGACCATGAATCTACTGATTTGTACTTCTTCTCAAGCTTGTTGAAGACATCTACAGAAACTGGAAGTTCAGACAATTGAAGTGCATTGAAAAGCCCGATTTTCTCTGACTTAAGAAATCCAGAATCAATGAGCATGTCAAGAAGGTATGAGTAGTCTCTATCCTCTTCATCTCTGAAGGCTTGGAGTATGTCTCCTAACTGAAAGACGGAATCTCTATAATCCTCATCAAAGGAGATAAATGCATCAATTTCCTCTGCAAAACTATCCGTCGAGTCGAATTTCAGAAATTGAAGCTGCATCCGAAGCGCTGCGACAAAGGAATGGTTTATGTAACAATTTGAAATAATGCAAGAAAATGGGAAGGATTTAATGACAGAAGTCCAGCTACTCTTATTTACCTTGAAGATCGGAGCTAATGTTCTTAAAGCATCCTGAAGTAGACTTGTCATCTTTAGATGAAAGCTCTAAAACTGAAACTGGACTTGGTTGGTCTGCCTCCTTGTACATATCAAAAGAAATTGATACTGATTTAGTGCAGTAGGAAGGAAGAAGCTCATTCATACCATGATCACTTGATGCTTGCTGCATGGAGATATACCACAAGATTATTTAGGAAAAACTTTTAAGAACTTGCTTGTTAATTCGAAGATTTTCCCAGTCCCGAACCAAATATGCAAGCAAATTTTATACACAAGACTCCTTGCTAAAAGAAAATTGATCTACAATAAAGCAAAACATACGAGTAAATGAATACTTCAGTGCTACTGATGGAAAAAGTCACATACACAAGCATGAAGAATTTAGCAATAAGTAAAACTCTTAACGCCTTAAAGGAGAATTATCTGGATGCGTTGAAGTCATGAGTTATATCCTAAGGAAAATTTGGTTTCTCGAGATTAAAATCATATTTGAAAAAATAATGAATTTAATAGGCTGTTGGTATTTGGATGCAGCTAGAAATGATTATTGTTTTTGAATTAAAAAAAAAGTTCAAAATAGTCCCTCTCTATTCATAGGTAGATGAGTAGATCACGTTTATCCAATTTAGTCCAACTATACAAAATTGATCTCAAAAGCTCATCAGGTAGAAATTAATAGAAATTGGAATACAAAATTAATCCTATTTTAGTTCATGGACTATATAAAATTGATCTCCCCAAATACTTTCAAAATCTCTCAATGTAATTAATACAAATTTACACAAAATAAGTAAAACTGAAATCATCACTTTTTAAAATATAATATAATTCTTACCTTCGTGCAACTAAATGAGTACTAAAAATAATTTAAAAGTTGGCTAAGGATTTAGGTATTTTCTAATAACTGGTATTGTATTCTGTAATATAGTATAGTATAGGACAATACAATACAATATAGTATATATATATATATATATATATATATTAATACAATATAGTATATAGTACAACATAATATAATATAAATAATATACTAAAGTATAGTAGAACATAATATAGTAGAGTATAACAACATTAAGCATAATATCATATGTTGTCATGGACTATGGTATAGAGTAGTATAATTGTACTTTCAACTATCTACAAAATCTAGTTCAAACTAAGTCAATTTGATTCAAGATAAATCAAACTAGTTCAAGTCATGATAACCAGATCTACTTAATCTTATATTGTTGGCTTACAAGAGAATTTGCCTTACGCAGGTGATCATAATCAAAGAACTTGTCTCATCCAACAAGCAAATCTCATTAATCAACCCTAATGAGAACAAATGCACTTTAAGCAAAATCACGAACAAAACATAAAAAATTGGGACCAAGAACAATTTTATTGAAAGAATTATTAAGAGAAACACAAGATACAGCTGGATCTTTAATTGGAGAGGAAGATCCGGCTCTCCCAAATCCCTAGCCGCCAGCTAGAACCCAAAGCACCCTAAGAACACTACAATCTCAACAAACAAAACATAACCCTAGGGAACTACTTAAAGCAAAACAAAAATAATGCAATTCCCAAATAGCCCCCCCCCCCCCCCCCCCCCCCCCCCCTCCCTCTAGTACACACACACACACTAAATCTCCCTTTTGAAAACCCTCCCTAGACCCCACTGCAAGGGGGGCAGGTTTTGCCCACCTCTTCTGCTTGTCAAGGCAAGTCCTGTGCAGTACTTTTTCTTCCGCCAACTATAGATGAGGGCCGGTCCAGTAGGGAACGATTTAACAATACCCCCTCCCAAAGATCCACATTGTCTGCAAAGTAGAAAGGCAGCTCCCTCCTCAATTTACTTGTTATCACAAACGGTGAGAACCTTGAGAGATAGGTCCTTACTCGGTGCCCTGGTGTATACCTCTCCTCACATCTGAAACAAAGCCGCTTCGTCCTCTTCTTATGTAACTCTATTTCTGTGAGTTTCTTCAAGTTTTCCCCAGGTCTCCCTCCTATAGTCTTCTCCTTTGGGGTTTCCCTAAGAGTACTCGATGACGGCTCCTTGGGTGCCAAAAAGGTGGTGGTCATCATGTACAAACCTCTTGAGCTACTGCCTCCAATCCCTCTCTTCAGGTGCCTCTGATCCTCCACTAATTGGGCTAGCTACATAGCTTATCCCAAATCATGAAGCCTCATCACTCTAACTGTTGCCTGAATCTAAGGTTTGAGCCTTTTCATAAAGTTCCCCTCAAGTAAAGTCTCAAGAAGCTAGTCCAGTCGGCTGCCGAGGTGCTCAAAGTTCTCATGGTACTCCACCATTGTCCCTTGATGCGTCATGGTGAATAACTACTCATAGAAGTCCACTCCCCTGCTAGTTTGGAAACATTACAACAAACAGTCCTTAAACTCCCTTCAGGTCCATATGGGCCACCTCATATCCCTCCATCAATATCATGTCAACGCTTTCCCTTCCAAGCACATCTTGGCTGCCGTCATTCTCTCCTCATTCGTCCAACTATCAACGATAAAGTACCTTTCTAACCTGTATATCCACCCATGTGCACCCTCTCCCACAAAAATAGACATCTTCAGCTTTATCACCCTCGGATTGCCTCTGTTCCACCTATTTCCTTCACAATTTCCTGTTCCCCAAGAGGGTGATTCCCCTCAAGTGCCCCAATCATATCTTCTATGCTCGTACCCAAACCTTACGTCAAATTCTCACATTCTCCTTTTAATCATCACCTCATGGATCATAATCAATCCCTCACCTTTTAAATTCCGTCCATTTTCTCTCAAATTCAACACCCCTTCTTTTATGCCCGACCCCCTCACGCCTCTCCCCAAACCCTCTACCCGATTCCTCCCTAGGAATATGCTATAAGGGATGCATCATAGTTTAAAATTGTGCAATAAGAGGCGCGCCTATACGCAATTCTTTCCCAAAGAGCCTCATTGCTTAAGTTTTTTTGGTCCACGTGAGGCGTACGCCTCTGTGCTTGTGAGGAGCGCCTCAGAGGCTGAATTGTGAAATTCTGAGTGAGGTGCACGCCTCATGTAGCCGAGTCCCACACACTTGAGTTCTAAATGAAATAACATTTCTTCCCCTTTCTTCTTTCCGCCTACTTGAAACCGAACGGATCAGCTTCGAAAAGCTACAAGTCCGCATGCTAGTTCCGCTCGGCCTCCCTTCCCGCTGCCTCTCCCGTCGGCGCCGCCTCATGCTAGTGAGCTTTTAGTATCCAGCCGCCTCTACGACAACTCCACTACCGATTTTAGGTATTTTTTTAGTTCAAGGAAAGATTTTTCAAGTTAAAGAAAATCTATCGTTTTTTATTTTTTGAGATTTTTTGTTTGCTTTCGCATTTGTGCATTAAGAAACATGGTTAAAGGCAAGGAAAAGACAAATAAGTCATTGCGGCGTGACCCTTCTTGAAATACAGTGTGCAGGTTGATGTAGGAGTTAGCAAGAAGACATATGTGTATTTAAAATGCAATTTTTGTGATAAGGTGATGAAGGGAGGAGTTACTCGTATGAATGAACACTTATCCGGCTCACATAAGAATGTAGCACATTGTGCGAATTTGCCGGATAAGGTGAAGGAGGAAATTACTGCTTGCATGAAGAAGAGTACCACGGCCAAACATGTAATAACCGGTTCAGCCCCGGCCGGTTTAGTTGAATCGGCGGAACCTATACTAATAGGCGGACAAATCCATTCGCAAAACAGAAGCAGTTTCGCGAACAGAGAAGGGCGGACGATCGGGCTTCACGCGAGAGCGAGGTAGGTTTCTTCTTTCTCCAATTTTAGCAAATGATTGCCTTCTAGGATAAGAAATAACGATTCCTTTTCATTCTTATCGTTATCAGAGTGTTATTTTGGGAGAAATTTGAAGAACAAGAGAAACGAACGAGAATGATTAAGGAAAAAAAAGGTTTGTAGAAATTTTCTTCCGGATTTTTTGTATAAATTTTCTTTGTTTACTTCGTTTAAAGCGAACAAAATGTTTCTTAAAGGTAGAGGAAGAGAATTGAAGCAAAGAGAAAGAAATTTGGGAAAGAACGAAGAAAGATTTTAGGTCAGAATAATTCTCTTTTGTAAGTAATTTCTTTCATACATCTCTTGTTATCTATGTTGGATAATTTAATGTTAATATCAATTGGATTAGAAAGAATTTAACTAATCTTGTTTGCAAGGTGAAGGATCAAAGTTAATAAGAGAATTTCTAGGAGATTGTTTGTGACAAGTAAGATCGTTGCAAGAATTGAAATTGGAACATATTGAAGCCAAAGTTCAAAGTGGGTAAATTATATTATTTTATGTTTTATTCATGATTTCAATTTTCTAAATAATTGATTAAAATCTTGTATTATAAAATGGTGAAGACAAATCCTTATGATTTTATAGTCTTAAGAAAGAATCCATCTATGATAAGCTTATGAGAAATAAAAAGAAAGGAAATAATTATAAGGATACATGTAATATGTTATATGCAATGGTAACTATAAGGATGAAAATGAGAAAAGAAAATAAAAGAAAAGAAAAGAAAGGAAAAGGGTATTGAAAAATGACAGGAGTCACCCCCTTATGGTACTGGCTGGGGACGCCGTACTCGTGCACGAAAAAAGAAAAGGAAATTTCTATGAAAATGAGAAAATGTAATCAAATGAAAAGGATGTACCTTTGATACTTTGAGACGGTGCTCCTGCGCAAATCAAATGGGAAAAGGAAATGTAAATGAAAAATTAAAGATAACAATTATTTCAAAATAGTATAAATGAAAATATCCAAAGAAGTATAAGTTATGAAATGAAAGAAATAAGGTTAAGAAAGGATAGAAGATATCTTAATTAATTAATTATAATGATTAATTTACATAATTACCCACTGAGTTTACTTAGTAAACTCAAACCACGAGTTTAAATGTTTCAGGTAAGTTCCTAAGAAAAGAAATGGCTGAAAGAGAAGAACATGTTTATAGAAGACGACGTACAGATATCAACAGGTAATTTGTATTTTTTTATGTTTAGTGGCTCTTTAACAAATAAAATAATATTGTTTAAGAAATTTTATCGTCCGACTTTTTGTACCCGCCTCGTTAGAGCGAGCATCCGGGCCGGGTCGTGACAAAACATTTACAACATGAGCAATTTGATGAAAGTGTCGAACATAGTGCTTACTTCGGGAGCGAGAGTGGAAATGACTCTTCCTCCACTATACATAATAGAGGTGCGCGGGGTCCTATGGACCAGTATATGATTAATCCATGAGAGGATAGAGGACAAGCACAGATGATGTTTGCGACTAGTACTAGAGAGGGTCAACATCAAGTTTGCATGGATATTGACAGTTTTTTTTTTTTTTTTTTTTTTTGAGAATGCTATAACATTTAATGTTGCGACATCGCCGACCTACTTCAATATGTTGCAATCTGTAGGGTTTGTATGGGAGAGGGTTGAAGGCACCTTCCATGTACGAGTTGAGAACATGAATTTTGAAGGAACTACAAAACACAGAGCAGAGTATTGATGAAATTAAACGGACATGGAGTGAGACTGGTGCTACCATTATGTCAGATGGATGGTCTGACATGAAGAACATGAGCTTGATTAATATCCTTATAAACAATACCTATGACATGGTATTTTTACGATCAGTTGAAGCTTCAGATAAGTTAAAAATGCTGATTTCATCTTCAATTTATTAGATGGGGTTTTGTTGAGGAAATCAAGAAGCAATTGGTTGTGTAGGTGGTGACTGACAATGTCAGTGCATACAAAGCAGCTAGTCAGATGTTGATGGATAAGATGAAACACCTCTATTGGACCCCCATGGCACACTGTATTGATCTCATATTGGAGGAACTTGGTGATTTACCTCAACACAAGATCACCCTTTTTAGGGCGAAGAGATCGCAAAGTTCATCTACAACCATTCATAGGTCTTAGCCTTAATGAAAAGTTCTCAATAAGAAAATCATTTGCCCTGCTACCACTAGGTTTGTTATTACATTTATGCACTACAAAACATTTTCAATTTTTAATGCAAGTTTATTCTACAGCTTTGCCACATCTTATTTGACACTGCAAAGCATACTGGATGTTAGGCACCTCTTAAAGCAATGTTTACATCGACACAACCTCTTGAATGTTAGGCAATCTCTTGAAGCATGCTCACAATGCCACATCTTATCAGACCTGCAGCTATAGGATCTATATATGGATTCTTGAGGGGCGAAGCAGATCAAGTGGGCACATCCACTAGTACCACACCACGCATCCACTAGTTCTGCAACACAACAAGCAATAAAGTATCTCACAATTTATTATGTGATGTTACATTATAATAGCAATTAACATGACATTAGTCATTATTATTGAACAAGGAAGAAAAAGTGAGTACATTGAAGATGATGAAGATTTGACATTCATAGATACAATGGAGAAAAAGATTCCCTTGAAGACCCATTTAGTGATGAACATGATTTGTTTTATATGTTCTTTCTTATTTGTACTTTGAGAATTTTGATAGACTTATATTTTGTGGCTATGTACTTTGAATTATACTATGAGATTCTATATTACATCTATTTTATTGTTTTCCACTATTTCACTTGTCATTTAGATATTTTTATTGTATGATAGACTCTTACTGTTATTTACCTGTTGAAATACTTAAATTCTCATTTACGCAATTCTTTGTCCGTGAGGCTTACACCTCACACCGCCTCGAGGCTTACGCCTCGCCTCACGGATGAAAAATACATCGAGGCTTATTTACGCAATTTTAAACCTTGGGATGCATTCTCTCTTATCCCTTCAAAATCTCCACCTCCTGATCTTCCCTTTGCCTTATTGGATTAGGGTTTTCCTCACGTCCGTAACCGATGAAGGCTTCCCTTGCCTCCGAAGATGCCGTTTTGGGTTGGTCCTCGAGCAACTTCTTCAACATCTCCTCCAAGATGAAAAATTTCACATCATCTTCTCATGGATGGCTGAAAATTATTTTTCGAATCTAAAATCTTTTTTACAAAATCTGATTTCAACCGTCTGATCTCTCCTTCCAACACTTCTAACTTTCTTCTAGCCATAGGTATCCAGATCGATTGCTCTGATACCAATTTGATAGGAAATATATGCATCCTTTCATATTAAATTTCCCTCCTAATCCCCTCCCTTTTGAAACGTTCCTGGGCCCCAATGCAAGGGTTGGATTTTCCCCCCTCTTTTGATTGCTGAGGCGAGTCCTATGCGGGACTTTTCTTCCACCAACTGTAGACGAAGGCTGTTCAAGAAGGACCAGCCCAATGACTGTTCTAGGAGGATCCGGTCTAACATCGGCCGAGGCGACTACTCAAAAGAGGGACGACTTCTCAAGATGCTATTAATTAGCTGCTCGACTATTCGACTATCAATATTTACTAAGTCGATGACTTTTTGGCTTTGCAAACAACTTCATCAAGTAGATGACTTTTTGGCTTAGCAAACAACTTCATCAAGTAGGCATTTAACTACACACATTTTCATAATTTTTATTTTTATTTTTTATGGTCATGTATGTAGTCAATTCTGTAACGCTCAAACCCAAACCAATCTAAAGATAAGGTTGAGGGGTAAGCTCAGCTATTTTACTCAATTTATTTCCAAGACTCAATTTTTTGCACTCAAGTTTATTTTACTGAAATTACATATCTTTTTTCTCTATAATTATTCTCTCTTTGCTCTCATGTTCTCTTTTTGTTACTTATTATTCTTAGTATAGTTTTTTGTGATTCAGGGGCAATTATGATCCAACAATAATGTAGTATAGTATAATACAAATTGAATGGCATAGTACAACATTATATAGTATAGCATAAATATGTTTATAAAAATTTTTTAAGGTCTAAAAACACGCTTCATTAAAATGCAATGACACTTGTATGTCTATGACATCGATGAATAAAGGAGGTTGGAAAGTAGCAAGACTAAGCAATATTTTTGTTTTAGAATAAAAAAATATGATGTGTAGTAGCAACCTGACCTTTGAAAGCATATCACTGAACCCCAAACTCAAAATGTTTACCATTTCTTTCAGATCTTCTTACTTTATGAAGCTTTCTCCAATCCTCGTCTTTCGTTAAGATAGAGGCACAGCAATGTTTCTCTGAAGGAACTGAAAAAATATTTACTGCACCAGTGCTATGAATATCAGAGAGATTACAAGCTGTATGTTCCTCTTTAGCAAGGGAAACCACAGAGTTTTTTATGTTTAGTTCCGCTGAACTCACATAATCTCTCGTGTAGGTAATCTCTCTCCTTTTCCATTTGAATGAAGCTTTATTTTTGTTTTGGTGATCTGGAAGACTTCTTAGTGAAGAATTCGTTGGCTTAATTAGGTTCTTCATCTACAAACGTTCTATTTGCTCACATTCTGTATATTCTTGGGCATAAACTGCTTTTACTGCCTACAAATCTGTCTCTAGAGTTATGTTTGACATTTCCATAAACTATTGAAGAGTTGGGTGAGATTTGGACCTTGGTAGATTCCTAGATAATCCATCTTTCCAACCTCCTTACTACTGATACTCAAAGGACAAGCTTTCTTCACAACTGATGAAATATGTGCTGTATTTAATGTCTCTTTGTCAGATAAAGCTAGCATCTCACCCAATGTACTAGACTCTCTAATAGAAAGGCCAATTTCTTCATGGTTCAACTCCACCGCTCAGACCTGTGTTTACTATCCTCCAAATTAACAGATGAGTCAATGGAAGAAGAGATAAGGGGCTGAAATTCTACCATCTCACAGACATTATCAGAAATACAATAAGAGGTTAGAGAGTTAAATCCCATTTGAGATGCTTGGCATAGGCCACAGACTATCATCCTCAACATAGTTTGCTGTATTTTGAGACCAGAATCTTCCTTCCTATAGCTGAATTACTCATCTCTCGTGTAGCATCTTTCGTAAGTTTATTAGTGCCTTTTTTTTCAATCAGTCTATTATTTTCCAGTGTGTCAAATCTCAGCCGACCTCTTTTCTGCTTGATATAACTCTTTTATTTCTTCCTTTTCAGAATTTTCTGTTTCATAGTGTCATACATACTATTATCCCAGGATTTTTTTCGATTAGTTCTTTCGG